>APFE031591267.1:32336-72312 GCA_000404065.3 Pinus taeda
CGAAGCATAGAATACCAAACTTTCACAACCACTAGATGAGTGCGGAAAACAACCAAAAAGTTGACTGGATTATCAAACCACAACTTCCAATAGAAGGCTCGACATGCAAAGCCACTAGGTGTTCTAGGCCTAGGATACAAAATCGATAGAAATAAGCAAACAACTGGAGGATAAAAGTAATAACCAGTCACACAAAGGTCTAACACACTTCCAAAAGCTGAAAAAGATATAGAAAAACAAAAATCCGAGTTTAAGGAGCTTTCAACTAACAAACTGGCAAAATTCACAGAGCTGGCGCGACTGTGAATCTGCAACTTGCGCTATTCAGGAATTGGCGCGACTGTCAAAGGAAAAAACGCGCCAACTGGCGCGACTGTCAAAGGAAAAAACGCGCCAACCGCGTTTGCTGACCCAGAAAGCTCATTAACTCAGGCAAGCAAGAGAAAACTAACATGCAAGACAAACTCCAAATTGTTCAGTTCGTAAACCAAACCGGAGATCGACTGAAGCGGCTTTGATCTACTTCACTACTGCAAAGCAGTAGTGTTTCGAAGGCTATCTGGCCGTGTTTCAGACTCCGTCTAAGTTTACAAATCAAACAACAAGCTAAAACTCCCCAGTGGAGTCGCCAAATTGTTGAACAGGTAAATCCCCTCTGCGGACAGAGGCGATCCCACTAGCCCAGAACGGGTCTAGCAACAATCAATCAATGCTACTGTGCAAGTTCCTAATTGCAATTACAAAGTGGGTAATGGACACCTACTTGGATTCCAGCACTATTTGTTTGATAAAGAGATGTCGCTCTCACTCCTTCGCTCTGGTCGGTCACGATCCTCCACTATCCTCGCGGATGGACACCTGCACATGCAAAGAGAGAACAAACACAAGTGTGAAATCTAGTAAAAGCAACTATACATCAGTCAGAAAGGATGTAATTCACATTAACCATCATGAGACAAATGAGAATGGAACCATAACAGTAGTCATCTATTAATGAATAATAGGCAGAGAAAGATACAACCAAGGTTCTGACGTTGAACCTATTCTCTGGCTGGGCGAGCAGCTATGTATGCCTTGCAATAGACCTTCTCTCTCTCAGGATTCCGGCAGCATAACCTCCCTATGCTTCAAGACTCTTACTATCACTCCAGACAAGCATAATCACAACTAGCATTACTCCAAAACTCCCAGAACTAGCTTGTCTAATGCATGAGGACAGACTTTTATAAATGGAGAAGGGAGGAAGATTCAATGCACCAGGAGACCCATTGTGGATCGACATTATCTCCGAAAAGCTACTGAGGATAGATGTCAAGGATAGATGATGACTCTCGACCTCTATCAGATGGATTTTTTCCCTCAAAGACTTCATGATCCGGAAGGAAAAAACATATGGGTGCGCGTTTGCCAAAAATCATTACCAAACTTAGTTGGCGCGAGTGTTGTTCTAGGACACAGCGCCAATGGGCACGCCCCTTTTTGAGGATCTCAGTGATTGGAGCGGATAAGACACTGTGTACCTGTGCCAATGGAAAAAGGGCACTTTTCAGGGATAATTCGCAGAAGGTGTCTTCAGGGAACATGAAGTACATACTCAGGGGAACATAATGCAAGTGTTTTTAGGCTATGTCACTGCTCATAGGTCCCGGAATGTATCCTCCAATGTACGAAAACAGGGCTAACAGGGACGGTGACCAATGGTGACAAATTACTGTGTAACACTGGTCTCACGCCATTATCTTGAAATCTAGTCCAAATCATCATCACTTTCATAATCACGGACTGCATCTGTATAGCGCAGTCCTTTTGCAGAATCCAATTGTACCACTATGCGGAGGGATTTCTTTTCAAATATCATCTTTCACTTCTTCAGGTTGATTATCCCATTCATGTCAGTGGCCCAATCGATCCCAAGGAGCACAGGGTAGGGATTGTTATCAGTCACATCCTTTACTACTTCAAAATTTGTCAGCGCCCTCGCACCCTCGATGTCAACGGTTACCCCTTGCAACCTTCCCATTGGGATAATTTTCTATTGATTCGTCATCCTTAACTAGATCGAAGACCACTAGAGCATAGGTCTCCCCATTCTTTCCCATGTTTGTTTTGGTAAAACATTCGCATCGAACCCCAGATCCAAGATAACTTGGTCCATTTCGTATTCCCCTATCTGCGCTGTGAGTCTCATTTCACGTCCAGTCCTTGCCTTATGCTTGCCAAGATTTCTGACTACGCGTGGTTCTCTAGTAGCATTGTCCTTGCCAGCGCATCAATTGATCAGTTCCTGCAATCCCTTCACAGCCTTACTATCACAGAGTAGTTTCAAGCAAGTCTCTAAGAATGTGGTAATCATGGATGGGTCCATGTCTTCAACTTGTTTCTCCGGACTCCCTGAGGTAGAGGCATCGGCGAAGCTTTTCTTTACTTCCAAAAATGTTTCTTTTGTGCGCTCCAAATCAAACCTGGTCTCATTTTCTGGTACTTTGTGGACCCATTCACCTTTTGCAAGTTGCTTCCCTTTATCTTCCCCATTCGTCGTTCCACTCCGCAGCATAATGTTTACCTTAGGGTCTTCCTCGCGAGGCTCAGCCCTCATCATCTAGAGGTTATGCCGAGGCTTCGCCCCCTTTTCACGAATCTTAGCCAACAATATAGGGCAATCCTCAGTTGCATGGTCAAATTGAGTACAATAGCGGCATGACAATCGCGTCGGATTCAGACAGTCTCTCGTGTAGTGTCCTGGTCCTCCATAATTGTAACAAATAAGATGCCCTCGACCTCTACTAGGCCCCCCTCCACCTCGTCCTTGGCCGCACCCCTGATACTCACCTTGCGTTCCCCCAACACCTTGGTCTGGAGGCCACGTTTCTGCCTGCACCCTGTATGCAGGTGTCATGTCCATCATTAATTCGCAGCTATGTCAATTGTGCTCGTCACGACCTACTGATTGACAAAAATTACAGAAGAGTTGTTGTGGTGTCTGTACGAATTTTTGTAGCAAATTGCTTGGTAGCATGTTTCCCAGCTACCTGGCATGTAGCACACCATAATGTGGTCCCTGCACTTGGCCCTGTCGCAGCCTCCAGCCTTAGAGGCATTGGTCCCCCTGCTACAACATAGTTCGTAAAGACTGGACAGTGATCCTTGTCATGCCTCTGACCTTTACATTTCAGGCACCAAACTTCTTTGCGTGCCTCCGGCCGAGCCATTCTATCTTTCTTTAGAATTTGCATTTTGAGGCAAAGTTTTTGCAACTGTGTGTGAATCTGTTGAACCCCTAGATTAGCATCCTGCATTGGTGTCTCATGCAATCTCATCGCGATTCCAGAGCTTCTGCCTGGGTCCCAATCTTCTATTATGATAGCGCAACCCTTAGGTGGGGTAGGAGCGAGGCCATGAACCATTCGTGGTACTTCCCATCAATTAGGTTCATGTTGGCTTCACGGATCGTACACTTTAATCTTTTATCCAAATCCCAGGGCGTCTCCCCAAGCTTCATCATGATCTCCTTAAATCCCACAATGGATTACGCTTGAGACTTAGGTCTGCTAAATTCTCTGTTCAACGCAACCTAGATATTTGCCAACGCGGACGTTGGGTTATCAGTACTGTACTTAATGTACCACATTAGTGCGCAGTCCTACAAAGCACTAACCAGTGTGGCTTTCTGCATTTGGTTGTCCATGATATCTTGAGCTTCCCATACAGCCTTCGCGATGAACCAAAACTGGTCCGGATCTTCATTTCCTATGCCCTTGAATGCAGGTAGTTTTATGAAGTTATCCATAGTGAACAGTGGAGGTGGTGGTGGTGTGGGTGATGGGGTGAGCAGTGGAGGTGAGGATGGAGGCGATGTGGATGGATGGCACGAGGATGGAGGCGGTGTAGGTATTCGCGGGAACCCTTGTCTTATCAACTAAATAGCACCCAATGGAGAAGACTGCACTGCTCCTTCGGCGTCACTCAAAGGAGGCTCAATCAGTGGGCTATACTTAGGACCTTTTCTTCCTCCGTCCCTGAAAGACCTTCCACTTCGCGTAGCTCCAAACATCAAGGTAACTGCATGACCCGCTTTTTGCACAAGAGCATCTTAATCCAAGTATTTAGTGACCTCAAATACTTACCTCGTGCTCCCTTGAAGAAGCAGCACACTGCTTCGTTGTAACTGACAAAAGTGTTGACCGCAAACTATGTCACAAACCCTATTATGATGTGGTCGAGCCAATGGTCGATAGCACACGAGATCTTATATTCAAAGGCTTCCAGTCTCCACACTAACTCCGGGGTCCAAACAAACATTGTCAAGCCTCCACCTCCCTTGGTCGTCTACCAACTTCGTGATCCACTCGTATAATTCAACTGGGAAGGAACATAAGAAGAGTTCGTGTATTTTTATGTACAGATATCTATCCAACCACTGTTCTTTCATCAATCACGGATTCTTGTTCTCTTGCGTTACGAATTCTTGGATCTTTCTATCCAACCAAACTTCTATCTCTTTCTTATTTGGATTCCAATGATGCGACATCACACATCTCGTTATGCAGATCCCGGTCCCGGCAACAAAACCATTTGTTGGCTTGATGGGCCCTGACCAAGGTTCAACATTAAGCAGATAAGAAAATCCATACAGTACTAGCCCTTTCGGCATCAATCCTCGAAGTGGAGACTGAAGTCTCACCCAAAGAAGTATGGGGAGATGCAAGAAGAAATTTTCTGCACCCTGAGATGGTTGTGATGTCAGTTTGTAGACCTTCACTCTGCCTTCGCGCAGATCGATAAGCCCTTTAGGGCTTATCAATGTACTTCTCTTATTCGTTCTTGGAGCCTCCGCGAAAGTCTTTTATCACCCTTCACGAACCCTAAATAGAGAGATTAGGTGTTTGCGTGCCTCTATAATTATCCTTACTTTTGTGTCTACCCAGATTAGTTCTCTTTATTGATGATTCGGATTCTCAATACAAACTCTATCTGCCCTGCGCACACAGTTGCAGGGGTCCGCACACTCAGCTGTGGACTTCTACCCTAGGCCTTTGCGCACTCAGCTACAGAGCCTCTTCCTACGTTAAGACTCTCGCTCTTAGCTCTTTATAGACTCATCAAGTACTTCTACTTCCCTTACTTACTCCCATAGACTCCTCTAAGACCTCCTTTTTATACAATCCCATGGTCCACGAACCAAGGGTGGATCTCCAAAACTGACACAACCTATCTAGACTAAGGGCAGAAAATCCTTTTTGACTTTAGATATCTTCACGCTCCATGACCACAAAATACGGAGGCTTACATTTCTTATACAAACTTTGGGCCTTCTGCCCCAAAACTTGGGTTTTTAACCCCAAAATTGACCCCCAGGGGCCCTGTTCCCAACACTGGTAGAACTCCAGCTCTATGAATGGACCTTTTTCGTGAAAATAAAGTCTAACACCTCCAGAATTATTGTTCAGTTCTCAGTTCATCTTGGTTTCCACACTTGCTTGATTGTAAGATGTAGCATCTGCCAAGCTCCTGGTCAATTAGCACACATTCCAAGCCAAGTAAACACAGTTGTTTCGATTAGGGTTGAGGTGTATATTGGTGCACAAGTAGTATAGTCGTCAGATTCTTAGTTTCATCTCTGGTGTTGCTCCGTTGCGAGCAAGCCTAGACAGTACCCCGACGGATTCACATAGGAACAAAAGCATGGATCTGCTACCAGCGAGCCTTGTCAGTACCCCAGTGGAGTTACTTGCATCACCTCTTTGCACAGGAAGCCTTTATCTTCTTTCACCTTATTCATTTTCATTTTTTTCAAACCTTTTTTTTCACTTTTTCTTTTTTTTCATTTTTCATCTTCATAACCATGCAAAGAACTTATTCATTTTAGAGGCAGAAGAGGGATACCGACTTATTGAGAGCAAAAGAGGTTGTTCCTACAGAGAAGTAGTTTATTATACCTCTGATGTGCATGTTAAGGTTTTCCCCCTCACCTTACTCTACTTGATTGGGCTGACAAGGGTTAACCCAAAAAAAACCAACTAGAGTAGGTGATACTAGTTAGCACGCAAGTGTTGTGTTTTCACCAAGGTTTACTTTGAATAGTACGTATTTTCCATTGATGTATCATGGACTAAGAGTAACAATTTCTTCATACAGAGGCAAGATGACAGATAACCAAGTAGTGATAGTTGTACAAGGCCTCTTATACTTCACTCATCTTGTTTCAAGAGTCATGCATGGTTTCATGTGAAACTAACGTATGGACGACAAAGAAAACAAACAAATAGCAAAGTAAATCAAGAGAAAAAGAAAAAGAGAAAGCAAAGCTATTAAGCAAACAAGCAAGCAGATAAGCAAACCAACAAAGCAAGTAAGCAAACAAACATGCAAGAAAACAGACTGAAAGCAAACACTACTCCTACTCCTAATCTAACGGTGCATGGCCACCTCACGTGAAGTGATACTTCCAATGCAACCACCAGTGCATTGGTTGACCCATGTTGGTGAAGGCATGGTTCAGGAACAATACAGTTGTGAAAACCAATAAACAAGAAATATGCAACAGTGAAGACAAACACACTCCAAGTTTAAAAGCATCCATAGAACAAAAATGAGTGAAAGCGCATGACATGCACTCTGTCAACTTGCCATGGTGTTGTGCTACATTGCATGCAGATGTCGAGTGTATGCATACTCTTGGCTGTGACATGCAAGAAAGCGTGAGAGAGGTATACCACTTACGTTGTGCATGTGTGGTTGTTGTGTAAGATTCCTCCAATGCATGAGCAATGGGATCGTGTAGTTCGAGTGGAGAGAGCGAAATCTCGGTGTTTGGTTGATCTTCAATGCAAAGAAGAGAGTGATGAGGAGCCTTGAGTGTTTCAACAATTTCCTAACTGGAAGTGAAACCAACCTCAGGAGAGCGAGGGCCTGACATAACCATCAGCTCGGGCTAAAGTGCCTCGACACTCTGCGGGGTTTCGACTTCGTTGTCAGATAGATCATTATAGACCAGTGTCTTGGATAGATTAATAATGATTGAATCAACATCATGATTGAATGAGGAAGTGGGTAGATCACGACAACCAAGATCAGAAAATTCAGGATGTTTGTTAGCATCTTCATGATTTGATGAATCGGGTAGAGGGGTAGATGGGAAGAAAAGATGTTCACCCTCAGTGTTTTTAGGAAAGATAGATGAGAGATTGGACGAATTTTCCGAGGAATATGTGTCCTCTCCACACCGTAATGATAGACTGACATCTGACATGTCTTGTGAATGATCGAAAGTAGAAACATCTGGAAATGAGTTTTCGTGGGGAAAATAAATAGTGACAGAATCACAAGGGATGTTAGGATAAATCGGATGAGGTGCAGATGGAAGAGAGCCATCCTTCACCACGGGTTCTTCTTTAGATTCCCACAGACACTCATCATGAATGATGGTGCAGGTTCGCTGCACAACACCAACTCCGTCTATAGCTTGATCCTCGTTCACAATAGGTGAGGAGTCTAGAATGGAAGAGAACAAGATAGTATAATCTAAAGGATCAACAGAACGCAATGACAGAGGTTGAGGGAATGAATCCACATGACAAACAACAAGATTGCAAGCCAAATCTGTGCAGATATCAAGAGTAGGTGGGGCGGGAGGATGTGACAATTCAACAGAGGTGTATGCATGATCTCCCACACCACTCCGTGGTGGTGGAGCTGTTTGATGAGATGAAGGCGGACAGTCGCTTGTTATAGCAACTGTGCATGCCTATGATTTTGCATCTCCATCACCGAAGTGTGCTAAGTGGGGTTCGGATATGTGAAGAAGGTACTCAAATCTTCCATCAAGAAATTCCCAATCAATAACATCTTCGGGGAATTGGTATGCAAGATTACAAAAGCGTGTGTAAAAATGTTCGACGAATTCATCGGGTGCTTTTCATAATTCCATAATTTCTTTGTTGAGTGCTTTATAGTTAAATTGATTGAAAGCATGGTTTATCTATGCGACTAGATGAGCAAGCAAATCAATAGATTTTTCGGGTAGCGTGGCACACTAGTGCATTGGGTTCCCTCGAAGCGTGTAGACGAACAGCGCGCAAGTCATGCATTCTTCAAAGATTCCATGCCTTTCGCATGAGTCTACAACGTTGACCGCATGCTTAACCAAGGCTACATGGTCTCCACTATCATATGTTTTATGAGACAAGTTATATGAGAGATTTTCTAAGATAATGAAATCGTTTCCATAATACATACACTCCAAAAGAGCAACTCGGTAGTTAGTCATGATATGTAGAGATTCAAAATAGATGTGAGGACTCAGCTTGTCATCTAGCCCTCCTTCTCATGCCAAAAATGTTGACGGTGCTGGACCTGCCAACATGTCAAGGGATCTCCCCGGTAAGAAGTCCCAATTAGACCTCAGACTGTTTGGTGTAGGGGTCCCAGCAGTGGGTCATATGGTAATGACTTGACCGTGATTTCGCACAGAGGCAAGTAAGATAACTCTATTGGTAGCAAGGGTGTGACAGCTACAGCGAGCCAAGGAAGGTGCATGAGAGGTTCTAACACATGGGGGTTGAGATGAGTGCACCCCTTGGAAACTTGTGATAGCACGTAGTTAAGAAGGGAACACACGAGCAAAGATACATCACAACATGGAAGGAAAGTTAGCAAGTAATCCAAAGTGATGGTTAAACCAACAACACATTTCAGAAAGATTCATACATACATACGCAGATAGTTATACATGCATGCATAAGCAAACCAATACATATATCATTTAGAGTAAACCAGATAACATACAATACAATACAACATATGCATGAAATGTGCTAGCTCTTGTTATATTAAGAAGTGTAAGTTCCAGTCATACAATACATCCATGTCCAACCACTAGTTCTGATAGAAAAACGTTACAACCACAACCGCTCGCTCCTCCAATGAGATGTACTAGCTCTGCACAGTGGAGAAGCCAAGGCTCATTACAATACTATCCAAGCTCTCTCCAAGATAGTCTTATCGGAAGCTTCATTAACCAAAATGCTTTACAGTGAGTTATGAGATTCTATTTATAGCAAAGGGTGGGGTGACCCTTGACATTCCCCTTTGTGACAATTCATCTACCCTTATGACTCTTCATCTACTCTATGGTTGTTACATCCAACTATCGACACTTGAACTTCCACTTGACAAGACGTTACATTACAATGCACATGTGCCCATGTGAGACAAAATGGCTTGAGCAAGCCATGCAAGACATCACAGACACTCAATCCGTTGCAGTGAGACCAACTCTTTGGCATTCTTGTGATGGTGAAGGTGGTGAGCTGATGCCAAGCTTGGTCATCCATGATGGTGTGCATGCACTCCATGGTGACATCTTGCTAAAGCGAACTCTTGCCTCCATTGCATCTGGGTGCATTGGTGTGACTCCTCCATCTAACTCGTCTCCTAACATGCTCATGGTCTTCTTGGGTGTGGCCGAACTGGAAACACACTGATGCATAATGTCTGTGTTGATCTTTCAGTGTGTGTTGGTGGTCATGTGCATCAATTGTCAACTACATATTCAACTCTAGTTGGATTTGCTTCTTGTATTTGCCTTGGTGAGTGTGGTGAATGGGTGGGATCACATGCATGCGCATGATGATAGGCATGTGGCTAAATTCCCTTGCATGTGATCAACAACACTGCTCACCATGTCTACTTCGTGCCAGCTATTGGGATGGATCTTTAACTTGTACGAGCGCAGTTTCATACATGAGTGCATGTTGCACCCAATATTGTACATGTTCTTCCCTGTATTGTTGCTTGAGAACATGCAACTCCTTCTCTGTTCCATTCTCTGCCTTCGCATGATCTTCATGTCATGTCATCACCTCATAGCCTGAGTCTCCAAAGTTGCTTTCACCACAAGTGGATCTGCTTGAGATTACAACTTTGTTCCACCTCTATGTTTTCAACAACCTTCCTCTTGCATTCGTTGCATCCTGTATGCTTTCTTCAACTGTTGTTCATGATGCTACTCGTTGTGATGTTGCTACCGTCATATCTTGATGTCCTTGTCTACAAACAACTTGATGTCTTCGTAGGTAGGCAATTCCTTAGACACTTGATCGACTGCATCCCCAAGTGTGCTCTGAACAATGTCTTTGACTCTACTCTCTTGGAAACCATTGTACCTGTACTGCAGAGAGGCATATGAACACCTGCAATACCTGGAGACATGGAAAGCAATCCGTCAGTTGAAAACCAAAATGAACTTGAGAACTGACTTGCAACATACATATGTGACTAATCATGAAGGTTGTGGATTTTCGCCTGGAGGTCGGGAGACTGACTGCCAAGACTGCACATGGCACAGCCTAGGCTACTGGGAGGCTGAATGACTACTGGAATTATGGAATGCATAGTCCAGTATGGCTGCTAACTATTGGAATTACAGAAAGCGCAATCTCAGCTAGCAATGGTTACAGGCTTAGTGACTGCATTGCGCAATTTTCTAGGCCAACAATCTTGTCCCTCAGAATTGCACAATGCAAGACTAGAGTATAGTCACTGGGCACAAAAGCACATTTCCCGAGAGGAAGACAGAGCTTTCACTCTCCGAATTGCGGAATGTTGTCTTCGTGAGGCAAAGTTCAGGCCAAGTCTGCCCAAACTCGTCGACATTCAACTGAAAGCGAAGGTGAATGTGAATGCATGGCGATACTTAGTGTAAGCATAAGTGAATGATCATGCATGCAAATGGTGAATGGAAAATTCAAAAAATGCAACATCATGCATGTGGGTGAGGTGCGTCACCGAATCAGCGATTGTTCGTGAAAAACAGTTTCATGCATGCGACAACAGTGAGATGTTAACAAAAATTGAAACATTGCTCGTACAAGCTAGTATGTATCAAAATGACAACAAGTGCTCACTAAAATCAAGCAGACAACATTCATATGAAGCAAAACACAAAAAAGCACCAGAAATGCAACATAAGACATGAGAAGTGGGCTTACCCCAAAACAACTGAGCCGAATGTGCCAATGACTCCTAGATGCGATGTGGGATGTCATAGTGTAGAATTTCCAGCAAATTCTCTACAAATCTACCTCTGAGATCTATGTAGAAAATCTGACTGTAGATTAACTCAATAATGAAATATACCAAAGCAAAATACTATAATCTACTTCTACTATCAAACTTGCGGAAGCTTAAATATCAAGTTGATCAGAGCTAAACACATATAACCATAAGAAGAATCAATACACATGAAACACAGAAAATACTAAGGGAAAAACCTCAGCTAAAAACCCCACTATCTGTATTATCATACAAGGTGGAAATAGATCAGAATAATACAAAGCCTTAGCTCTCACAGCTAGCTAGATCTCAGTACAATCCTCCTGGATGCTCACAGGGAATCAAAGCTTCTCACAAGCCTTCTCCTCTACCCTCCAAGCCTCCTATTTTCTTGCGCAGTTTTCCATGGGTGATCCAGCTATTACCCAATGTAACACTGATCTCACACACTGCTCCAACACACTGGAAGAACTGTGCAATCCTCAAGGAACCTTGATCCTTCTGCATGGATGAGTTTCCTTTATAGGAAAATTCTTCCAATTGATAGTATAATGTCCTTGTCCTTAATCTCAACTGGGTCTTTCTCTGAATAGACATGCATGAGTTATTTATGAGAGAATCCTTAGTTATCTAGAGTACACTAGTTTGATGCATGCATGCATTAACTGACTGAACTCACAATTAGTTCCTCAAACTGTTTGGAATTAATTTAACTGGACATAACTCAGTTAATTGAGCTAACTAATCACAACTAATCCTTATTGCCTTAATTAAGGGATAATCTCCTTAATTTAAGAGATAATTGTTGCATGACTTCACAAAGACTTCTAGCTTGAATTTTTCCAACTAATTAATTCAAGATTAATTAATTCATTATTTTTCAAGTAGCTCGTGAGACTAAATTTGAATTTTAATTCTCAATTTTAATTCAAGGACAAATTAAAATTGGAATATACTAAATGCTATTTTTAGCATTTCTTGTTGCTATTCTCAACACAGAGCTGCAAGGTTGATGTTAGGAAAGAGCTCTGTAGTGTCCAGTTCATGAGTTTTGATCAAATCGAAGATGTGGCGCGCATGCCACAAATCTAGGAAGAGCGACACTTTGTGGGAGGTTTCCGAGATGATCCTTGCATGCAACCTCCAGCTGCTAGAAGTAGATCCCTAAATAAATGGATGCCTTAGCATGTTTCCTTGGGAGAAGCAGCCCATGCATGCAAATCAATTTTTCTCAGTCCTGGAGGGAACCGATCAACTCAACTGCACATGCAAGAGGCTGCTCAATCGCTGGGAGAAAATGCCCATTTCTAGAAGGGAGCTAGGCTGGCTACCCAGGAGATTTGCACAATTTCTAGGCAGAGCAACTGACTACTACCCAGGATTTCACAATTCATGGGCTAAGGAGCCCATCTGGGAGGAATTACATAATTTTCTAGATGAAGTTTGACTGGTAGAATTGTGCAATTCCGAAGCCCAGCAAGCTGCTAGATAGAATTGCGCAATTTCTGGAGGGAAGGTTGGTTGCCCTCCAGAATTGCGCAATTTCATAAGAGAGTTGCTTAGACTACAGTTGGACCAAGTCCGAACAAACAACCTGTGAGGGGAATGCATCAAGCTCTGATAGACAGGTTGCCCTTTTGCAAGAAAAACATTGAAGCTTGTGTACTTGACAAAGCAAGACATGCTGTTGTGAAAGGTTGGTTGGGAGGCTCCAAAATGAAGCTAAGGAAAAATTTTGGAGGGTGGTTGCAGCTGCTACAACACCTTGGAAACATTGGGAACCCATGGGGTTGATTCATGGTGTTTGTTGCTAGTTTTGTGCTTTCGATATTTTTTTATTTGCATGCGCTTGATTTATAGTTTTGTTTGTGTTTGGTGCATGGCCATGCCACTTTGTTTGTGGTGTCTTATTGCTATTAGTTTTTGTGGTTTCTTCTTGTTTGTTTCTAGTTCTTGCCTTGCATGTGTTTGAGGGCCTTGGATTTGGTTGGGGAAAGAAGAGGTTAATGGAACTTGGGGAGAGCTGAATGAAACCTGACAAGTAATGTAAGACCTAGATAAAGCTTGGTGCATGTATAAGGGAATTTGAAGGTAAGGGTATGATAGCTAGTTGGATTGGTTGGGTTGGGTCCATTGAGGTAAATTGATGGTGGTAGGACAATCATGAGAAAGGTAATCAGGAAAGCTAAAGTAAATGGATTTGAGGTGTCAGATGCCTTGGATAAGTTGGGAATTGTTGTTCTCAATGTTGTGCATGGATAAAGGGGGTTATGTTAACCTTGACTTTAGATATTTGGTAATTATGTTGTGATCATGATTATGTTGATGTTTATATATGTATATATGAATGTATGTATGTCGTTATCTGACAGAGTTGTCAGGGATCATGATTGCTTTATGATGATGTTTATATGTATATATGCATCTATGTATGTCGTTGTCTAACAAGGTCATATGAGATCATGATTGCTTTATGCTAATGTTTATATGTATGTATGTCATTGTCTGACATGGTCGTCAAGGATCATGCTTGTGGAGGAATGATTGCTTATGCAGGTGAATGGAATGAAGAGGTTCCTGGTCTTACGAGGAATCAAGTGGGAAGAGTAGCCCTGACAAATCTATGAGGTCAATGTCATGTGGATATGAATTGATATTATGTGATTATATTATGTCTATGTTAAGTCAAGTAATGTTGAGGGGTGCATCAGCAGAATGAAAGCAGTGTGATCTGTGACATGTTGGGGCAAGCATGGATGGTGTGAATACACTAGAAGAAAGGATGCCTGGTAGAGACAATGTAGTCTGTAGATGTGTCGTACTACTATTGTGTACATGTTGTACATGTGATGTTGTATACATTCGGTATTGTGTATATATGGTGTTGTGTACATGTCGTTTATGCAGTGTTGTGTACAGATGGTGTTGTGTGCATGTTGGATATGTGGTGTTGTGTATAGATGGTGTTGTGTGCATGTTGGATTTGTGGTGTTGTGCACAGATTGCATATGTGGTGTTATGTACAAATGGAAATACATGCATGTTGTATATGTGATGCTATGTACATATGGTGTTGTGTGCATGATTGTACATGTGGTGTTGTGTAAATGTCATGCATATGGTGTTGTGTAAATGTCATGCATATGGTGTTGTGTACACATCGTGCATGTGGTGTTGTGTACATGTTGTGCAGGTGGTGTTGCGTACACATTGTGCAGGAGGCACTATGTTGTTAGGTCACTATAATACAAGTGTAGCCCCTTTATTGTTAATGTTAGTGTAGCCCCTTATTGTTATTATTTTTACCATGTAGCCCCCATACTGTTATTGTTATGCCCCATAGAAGCCCATTGTTGTTATTATTGTGTCCTTACATTATTATTGTTATGTCGGATATAATTATATCGTGACCCCTTAGACTCTTATATATAGCAAGGAGGTCTAGTCATTTATAGAATCAAACAATTGTTCATGTATGTAAAGTAAAGGATGTTTCCCCCTCGAAGAGGCTACATTTTAAGTCGTTGATCTATCTTTTCTTCTATTTTGTGAAATGTTTGCATAACATTTGGTATAAGAGAGCTTTGGATTCTAGGGTTTCGTTACTTCAATCGAGTCATCTTGTCATTTTCACTATAATTTTTTTCTACGAAGCTTCAAAAGCTAAAATTTCAACCACTGGAGCCGAAATCTTGGTGAACTTCGTGTATGAATTTTAGATCTTGTTTTGCTATATTTTTTGAGATATGGGCTGAAGAAGTTAGGGTTTCTACATGCTCCAAAATTCAATCCTAAACAAGTGACCGAGGGAAAATCGTCATAACTTTCTCTTTAAGCATCGGATTTGAATTTTGTGAAAAGTGACAAAAATTGCATGGACTGTAATTTCGTTTCTAGCAATTTCAGGGCCAAAATCTAAAATAGTGACATGTGGCATTTCGTACAAGTTCACTCTACTGAACCAGACCACAATCAAGTCATTGTGGGAGATTCGAAATAAAATTATCTTGAAGAATCCAATTTTGATTTGACTTGTGGAATTGGAAAGAAGACTCGTAGGGTTACTACAGGATGAAATTTCAGACCTTCAAGAGTTGAACTTACAAAGATACAACAGTTTCAATATTGAGCTCCTAAAAGCAAGAAAAAGGTGTGTATATTTTAAATTTTTTGCATAACCTTTGTTTAAAAAATCAGTTTGAATTGATTTAAAGGGCATAGTGAAACATATATATCATTGTTTGATTCCAAAATGCCTCGAAGAAAGCAAATGGACACAACTATTAAGCAATCAAAAATATTTACTATGACGCATGAAGAAGAGGAAGAAATGCAACATGATATATCAAAATTATGAGACCAAGTGCAACAAATTTCGCTCTCGCAAAGAGTAACCAAAAATGAAATGGAAGCTAAGATGGATGGCTTGAAGAATGATTTAAAAGCAGTGATGGAATATTTGAAGGATGGCATAAATGTTAATATGGAAGGTTTGAAGGATGGTTTAAAAACATAAATGAAAAGGGACCTGGAAGATTTGAAAGAAGGTTTGACAAAGTTGCTACAATAAATGCTTCCTAGTGGTGACAAGGTACTCCATGAAAATCATGATGAGGATAAAAGGAATACAGATTTTGATTTTAGAGACTCCAATAGTGGGTTGAAGACTAGCCACATTCCAAATATTGAAATGAGGAAGTTTGATGGTAGGGATCTAGTAACATGGATACTACAAATGGAGCAATTATTTGATATAAATAATGTGTCAAACACACAAAAGGTATGCAATGCATCTTTATATTTAGAACAAAATCAATTTGTGTGGTATCGATGGCTTTGTTCTCGTAAATCAATTGTCACTTGGACAATTTTTGCAAAAGAATTGATAGCACATTATGAGGATAAAAAGAGCAATACCTTCTTTAGCCAAATGATAAATCTCAAGCAAAAGGGTTCAATGGCAGAGAACATTGAGGACTTCCAAAGATTGACTATCAAGGTAAATGATATTCCAGAGGAGCATAGGATTTATGTCTTCATGGGAACTTTAAAGGATAATATCCAACATGAGGTTCACCTTTGGTAACCTAATTCATTGGAGAAGGCATTCAAGGTGGCAAGAAAATTTGAAAACAGTTTTATGAGAATAAGAAATCCTACCACTCACAACTATAAAGAGGGAAGTGTTGTTTATCCTAGCCTTCCAGAACCTACAATGTTGACACCACAACATTTGGAGGAAAAAAGAGCAAAAGGACTTTGTTATAGTTGTGATAACAAATACACAAAAGGTCATAAGTGTGCTGAGAAGAAATTATTTTACATAGACTGTGAAGAGGAGGAAGAAAAGGAACAGGAAACATCAAAAGCAGAAGATATACACTAGGAACTAACCCCAAAGAAAGAATAAATGAATCTGACCATCTCTTGTAACACATTGGTGGGAATTACCACTCCTCAAACTCTCAAGATAGACATACATATCAAGAAGAAAAAGGCAATAGTGTTGATTGATTCGGGTAGTACCCTTAATTTTATTCATTGCAAGATAGCCAAGGAATTAAATTTATTTCTATATCTAGCACTAGAGTGTCAAGTGATGGTTGCAAATGGAGGAACTATAAATTGCTCTAGAAAGTGCCAAAATATCAAGCTAATCATGACGAAATATATATTGAATAGTTCAATGCTTTCCATTCCAATGGTGGTGTTGATATTGTACTAGGAGTCTAATGGTTACAATCTTTGGGGACAATAACTTTTACTTTTCAAGAACTTTTCATGATTTTTTTTTGGGAAGGAAAGGAAATTGAATTAAGGGGTAACGCAGGGAAATCAGAGAAGATAATTAGCTCTAATGACATGACAAAGCTTTTGAGGAAAGACCAACGGGGCATAGTTGCACAATTATGCTCACTAGAGGTTCAAACACGAAATCATCTATTTCTCCATATCTCCAAAAAGTCTTGGACAATCATTATAAGGTATTTGAGACTCATAAAGGCCTCCCACCTATTCGTGATTATGATCATGCTATTCACTTGATTCCGGGAAGTGTTCCTCCAAACACTAGACCTTATAGATATCCCTATGCCCAAAAGAGTGAAATTGAATGTATAGTTTCATAAATGTTAGAGGCTAGTATAATTCAACCTAGGCAAATTTCTTTCTTTGCTCCAGTAGTATTGGTGCACAAGAAGGGTGGATCGTGGCGTATGTGTCTGGATTATAGGGAGCTCAACAAGTTCACTACTAAAGATAAATTTCCCATTCTTGTCATTGATGAATTTTTGGATGAATTACAAGGAGAAATTTACTTTAACAAGCTGGATCTTTGTTCAGGATGTCATCAAATTAGAATGAAGATTGAAGACATTCTGAAAACAACATTCAGAACTCATGAAGGTCATTATGAATTTTTGGCCATGTCTTTTGGCCTTACTAATGCACCTTCCACATTTCAAGGTTTGATGAATTCCATTTTCAAACCCTTCCTTAGAAAATCTGTGTTAGTATTTTTTAACCAAGTCTTGGAAGGATCACGTTCAACATGTTAACAGGGTACTCAAACTATTGGAGGAGAAACAATTATGAAAAAACCTCCAAATGCTTCTTTGGAGCACATGAAGTGGAATATTTGGGTCATATCATATCTCATGAGCGTGTTAACGTTGACCATAACAAAATTAAATCCATTAACGAATGGAAAATCCCCACAACCCTAAAGCATCTTAAATGATTTTTTGAGTTGACTAAGTATTATCGCAAGTTTGTTAAGACTTATGGGAGAATAACAGTGCCTCTAACAACATTATTGAAGAAAGATGAACTTTTTTGGACTCCATAAGCAACTAAGGCCTTGAACATCTTAAAGAGGCAACGTGCCAAGCACTGATGTCTACACTAGATTTCACAAAAACCTTTATTGTGGAATGTGATGCCTTAGGAAATGGAATTGGTGTTGTTTTAATGCAAGAAGGAAGACCCATTGCTTTTGAAAGTCGTCCAATCAAGGGAAAGTATTTACACAAGCTTATTTATGAGAAGGAAATGTTGTCAATACTACATGCACTAAAAAAATGGCGACCTTACTTAATGGGAAGACACTTCAAGGTAAACCAGATCATGATAGTCTTAAATACTTTTTGGAACACCTATTATCTTAAAAAGAGCAACAAAAATGGGTCACCAAGATGTTGGGTTATGACTTTGAAATCATCTAAAAACAGGGAAGCAAAATGTTGTTGCAGATGCACTCTCAAGAAAGGATGAGGATGTGGAAGCATTGCTTTGCGCCATTTCTATTTTCCAACGTGATTAGATAACTGAAGCAAGGGATGAATGGAAGAATGACAAAGAGGTGTGGACACTCATTCAAAAGTTGCAATAAGATCCCAATACATCTGATACATTTAACTGGAAAAATGATTCATTATGGTAAAAATATTGCTTATATCTCTATAAGAATTCCTAATTCAAACAAAACATTCTTTTAGAATTGCACACCTCCCCCTTAGGAGGGCACTCTAGATTTTTAAAAACTTACCGCAAGGTCAAGAAGCAATTTTTTGGGGATGGCCTTAAATATGATATTCAAAAGTTTGTGGTGGAATGTTTGGTTTGTCAGAAAAATAAAGTTGAGACAATTAAGACCCCAAGTTTGTTACAACCTTTATCCATTCCAAGTCAAAGTTGGGAGGAGGTCTCAATGGATTTTATCACATGTTTACCCAAGTATGAAGGAAAGAGTGTCATCGTGGTGGTAGTTGAAAGACTTAACAAGTATGCACACTTTTGTTTTTATCTCATCCATTTAAATCCAGTACATTTGCTACTGCATTTATGGAAACAATTCAAAAGCTACATGGAAACCCAATGATGATTGTAAGTGACAGAGATCCCATTTTGACTATAAAATTTTGGACCGAATTATTTTCTTGTTTGGATACTCAATGTAATGCCTCCTCCCACATTTAATTGCTTCCACCAGTTTACCTAGGGTAAACATGAACTAAGGGTCACTATGATAAGACTCAACCTCCTATATGACCTTAAGGAAATGGAATCAACAACTTAAGACCTTACTAACTTCCCTCGGGTGTTATAGGACCTCTAGGAGCAACCTAACCCCTCCAGGTGTCAAACCCCTAGGATAACTCTCCTTTTCACTGAATTAGAGCCTCAACCACTCCCTTTCCAAGGCATGCAAGTGACTATAGCCCTCTAGTCGCACCCATAGGCCTACCTGCCATCGACTGTGGAATTTTCCAATCAGTTCTATGCCAGTGACCCTGAATTTTGAGGCACTTTTTCAAGGCTAGGACTTAGGCCTCTACCCAGAACTTAGTGAAACTTCCATAAATGATGAATGACATAGAAACAAGGCTTATATACCAAAACTTGAACCAAGACTTTACATGATCTCTCCCAACTAGTACTGACATTCTATCAAACATTGATAAACATGAAACCTACAAGTCATAAATTCATATCTGAACATAAGGATATGAAAACTTATCTAAGGTTTAACAAGAAGGGCCAATGCCTTCTCACAATAGTTGTCATAACACCAATTAGGTCTTGTATTCATTATTCATTCAGTTACAAGTAAAACATGAAGGGAGCCATGACTAAGATCTGTCATATAACAATGCTTATAACCAACATATAACCAGATAAATAACAAGGATAGAACAAGTGTTAAAACCACATAATAACAAGTACATTTACTCGTCAAAAGTAAGAGAAACGTAAACATAGGCAAAATCCAACCAAGTCTGGGACTTCCACGTACCACCCGACCATAGATTGGGCTGAACCAAATTTTTCTTTCAGCTAATCACCCTCTTTTCGTATTCCCCCAAAAATAACCAAGGAAATCCATAGTTTAAACCACCTCCACCCTCGCTATATCATGATATCACCTAAACTGGTGCCAAGTTCACAAACCAAACCAAGCTTAGATGCCTCATAATTCCTTCACCATCCCTTGAGGAATTTTCCTATCTCCACCCACCTGTTGAGGGGTTCCCCCAGAAAACCATCTCCACCCCCAACCTTTGGGATTTTCTTGAGACCACCTCACCCAGATCCAAAATATTTTGGCAATCTAAAGCTCAAACTGAGAAAGAATCTCGTCACACCATGGCTATCTAGAAATGGAAAGGCAAGACTAAAATCCATTGTTGAAACCTGACAAAATCCATGCCAATGACAACAAAAGAACCAAATACCAACATGCACATACCATGCATGTCAAAACCAACTAGGAAATCATACATGCAACCTGTTACCTACAAGTATTCCAGTTGAAGCTGCTTGATCCAAATTTTCCTTGCTTGATCCTTGCTTCCCTTGTCCTTCCTTTTTTTTCTTGATTTCCTTCTCCTCTCTGATAGCAATTCTAAAATTGAACTGACAAAAAACTACCAACTAATGCTCTAAGGTCTTTTTATTAATGAGGCCTCTATTTTCTTCATTCTCCATTAGTTTCCTTCATTTTCCTCCTCACATGCAACCTGTGACCTTTCACCTTCCTTTTCTCCTAATTTCCTTTATTTTCATAAAATAAATGCCAAAAATACCTTTTTGTCTTTGCCATTGCCTTTGCCAATTTCCCCTTAGCCATAAACACAACAAGTGATGCCCAATAGTAGATTTTTCCCAACATTTAGCTTGGAATAAGTGTCCCTTGATCGTGGTCTTATTTTGCCTTTATTAACTTTTATTACATGAACTATTAACATGGGTTGTTACAACCCCCCCCCCCTAGAGGAACATCGTCTTCGGTGTTTTGTGACACCTACAACCAACAAAACCACTGAAAAGCAAAAAAATACTGCCTCCAGAGCTTTATAACCCAACTCATTGCAATATTTACAATAACATCCTACTCAAAAGCAAAACCATCATGACAACCATGACAACCATACTGCTTATTGGAGCTTTGTAACACAACTCATTGAGATATTTACAATAGAAACCATACATAAATATGTACAAATACCAAAACTCATTTACCTCCACCAACAAGCAATGAAGGATACATAGCCTTCATTTGATCAGCCATCTCTCATGTAGCTTCATCGTGACCAAAGTGCTTCCACTGCAGTTTAACTTGATCGATTGTGTTGGCACAAAATTACCATCACGGAAAAGACCCTGGGTTTAGGCGTAAGGGGCCAACAAGGATCTATTGTAGTCAAGGACAACGCCGACATTTTCACCTTACTCAAGGGGCAGGGAATCTCACCTGAGGCATGCCGCAACCAGAAATAAGAAGTGTTAGAGGGATATCAAGGGTGATCTAGACATGAACTTATCACTATCCTAAAGATATCATTCATCACAAAATTATTCTGTTACATCTACCATATTCATCCAAAAAAAGGCAATTAGAACAATACACTTGATCATAACACCATGCAAATTGTTTCATTCATTCATTCATATCAACTTAAAGGAAGATTCATTACAATATACGTCAGGCATAAAGCCTTCAATAGATACGTCAAATACCATAGCCACAGGATGCCTTAGACCTCTGGCCGAGTCTAGCTCTGGCCTTTTCGCAATTGCTCAGGTCCTTGGGACCCTGTTCTCCTACACTTTTGACCCCTGCTAGATGCCAACCCCCTCTTTGTGCTATCTTTTGCTTTTATCTTCTCTTCCTTTGTTCCCATTGTCAGTTATGCTCGGATGTCTTTGCCTTCGGCTACTTTCCGCTCTCCTCCTTGTACACTTGGTTGTTCCTGCTTACTCTTGACACCTTGTCATAACTACCCATCTACTGTATGTTCTTGCTTTCCTCCCTGGATGTCATCTCCGTAACCCGACCGTTTCTCCCGCCACTTGTTCTCTGCCTTGATTCTCTCAAAACTTCAAAATTCAAAACGAAGGCCTTAATAGGCCCCGACCACAGTTCTTTGACTTGTCCTTGAGTCAATCTATCTCAAGTGTTGTGGGTCTTGTTTATGGTTCTGCGGAATTTTCTGCCTGCTGCTACACCGATTATTCCTTCTTTGGGGCTACTGCTTTAGCTGCTTCTGCAACATGCTAGCCTTCTTTTCCAAATGAAGGCCCCAATTCAAGGAAAACTGTGGTCGTTTCTTGTTTGAAGTTGTTGTAATCTTTGAGCACTACTTACCATGCATTTATTATTAAGTCAGCCTGTTTGATGAAATTGTCTGTCGTGTTGAAGGTTGGCTGACTGGGCCTGCTGCTTTGTAACATGTTCCATTATGCTTCATTGTTTTTGCAGACCTCTCGTAGAGCAAGAACATGCTAGCAGATTGGTGGTCAGAGGTCATGGATTTTATTTTTGGTATTTGCAGACTCTTCCTTTATTTCTTGAACTTGTGCCTCGATGGAGGCGATTTCTTCATCAATCTTTTACAACTGAACTGATTTCGTGCATGTTTTGTTGTCTGTGATGTATTTTTGTAGCTGCTCGTGAAGGGTATAAACAGGTTAATTCTTTTGAGCTAGGATGCCCGACCATTCATGCACTTTTTCCATGAGGGCATAACTGTTTGCAAGTGCTTCAACAAGGGACTGTTTTGTAGCGGCAATGACGCTGATATTTTCATCCATTGACTAGGTGTATCTCTAAATCAGATCAGGCAGCGTTGAGCTGACTGTTTCTAGCTTATTTTTCAACTCTGTGTTTATGGCTAGCAAACCTGAACACACTACCTGAATGTGTTCACAACAATTGACTAATGTGCAGGATGTTAAGTCTTCGGGGGCTTCAATGACAAGGTTTGAAACTGTTGGCCAAAGAGCCTGAAACCTATATGTGACTTGATCTACTTGTGTTTGCAGATCCTGGTTTGCCTGTTTGATTTTATCCCTTTCCTCCGTGACCATTTGTAATTGTTGTTTCTGTTGCTCATGCTCTTGGACGAGGTCATCATGTATTGTATTCACTCGTTGTGCATCTTGTTGGATGAATCCAAACAACTACGATCTGTTAGTTTGACAACGAATTATGTAATTTTGGGTAAAATGTAACTAGTTAGTTCTATACCGAAATAGTAGTTATGTAATGGAGGCGGCTGGTATAAAACTAGTGAATGCCTGAGAAATGTAATCGTGTGTGGAGAATCATTGTTGAATTAATAGAGATTCCAACCCTTGCCCCGTGGATGTTTCCTTGACACCCTGTCGAGGTTTTACCACATAAATCCTATGTATCTATTTGTGTGTTTGGTTCCCAGTTAGTTATGTTGTTTTCTTGGTCAATATATAACTGAATGTGTATAATTCTTTCCTATTATTTCTCCTATTCGACTAACAAGTGGTATCGGAGCCAATTGAGTTGTTTTTTTTAGTTGAGTGAAATGTGGCCTTCTGCGTGTGAGTGAGCATGCCACTATAGAGGAAGACCTACGTGTGAGTGAGCCTGCCGCTATAGAGGAAGACCTGCCTATGCATGATCCTGTCACTGCTGAGGGCAGCCATTGTTGCGTGTAAGATAACGGGAGACTCGCTGCTGCGTGAAGAGGAAGACGGTTCCCTGAGGGTGGCCATTTTTGTGTGTAAGAGAACGGGAGACTCACTGCTACGTGAAGAGGAAGACGGTTCCCATTGCTGGTTGAACCCATTTCTACATGCGTGGACCATTATTGCGTGTTACATATTGCTTCATTGTTGCAGTGGAAGGCGTGAAGCATGGACCATTGCTGTGTGTTACATATTGCTTCCTTGTTGCGTGGCTGAGCATTGTTGTGTGAATGGAAGCCATCTGCCTGCGTGGAGTTGTTGCCAAACCCTCTGCCCTATGTTGGATCAAAGCGTGACCTTTACATGTTGGAGCAGAGACGTGTTTTTTATCTGCGTGAGGAGGAGGCCATCTGTGTTGAGGAGGAGAAGTCCCTCTGTATGTATTCTTTGAGGGGAGGCCATGAAGACCAGAGACACTGCCCTCTGCATGAAGACTGAAATTCTGCATGTGGCCAGCTCTGCGTGAGGAGAGGAGGACTATGCCTAAGACTTCTGCTTTCTGCGTGGCGTGAAGGCTCCAGTCTAGTGCTGCGTGGTGAGAAGGCTCGAAGTCTGTGTGCTAGAGTAGAGAGGACCAATCTGATGTGTGTTGCCAGGAAGTGTGTCCGTTGAAGTTGACCTTTGTGTGCTGGAGCATAGAGGAGTTGTGACTACATGCTGCAAGAGGCCTGGTTTGTGGATCTGGGTAATTTTTTAATTTTGAGAGAAATTTTTCCAAGAATTTTTCCAGAAATTTGTAAAAGGTGTTTTTTTATTTGAATTGAAGGAAATATTTCTTTTAAATTGAAGAAAAAACAAAGGGTTTCTTCCATTAAATTGGTGTAAGAAAACAAAGGATTTGAAATAAAAATCTGTTGAATTGGGGAATTATTTATTTTTGAAAGTTTTTTTTTAGAAAGACAAACAAAATATATATATATATATATATATATATATATATATATATATATATATATATATATATATATATATATATATATATATTATATATACCCTAGAAAGAATGAAACCCTAGGAAGGAGAAAAAATGGCCAAGATGTCGAATGTGAAATTCGAGATGGAGAAATTCACCGGAAAGAGCAATTTTGCTCTTTGGAAACTGAAGGTTAGGGATCTGCTTGTGCAACAAAGGTTGCATAAGGCATTGGATGGGGCAACTAAGAAACCTGCAACCATGACTACTTCAGACTGGGAGGACTTGGATGCCCGAGCTCTCAGTACGATCTGGTTATGCCTAGCGAAAGAAGTTCTCTTCAATATTGTTGAAGAGACTACAGCTTCAGGATTATGGGAAAAAATTGAAAAACTCTATATGACAAAGCCATTAACCAACAGAATTTATCTGAAAAGGCAGTTATATAGTATTCGAATGAAAGAAGGTTCAAACGTTGCAGAACATTTGAATGTTTTTAATACACTTATATGTCAATTAACAGATATGGAAGTTAAAATACAGGAAGAAGATAAAGCCATAACCTTGTTGTGTTCTCCACCCGAATCATGGGATCACTTTGTAACTTCAATCAGCTTGAGCATTGTTGATTCTTTGAAGTTTGAATCAGTCATGGGAGCTCTCCTGTCTGAAGAAGTACGAAGGAAATCCAGTACTGAAAAAGCTACATCATAAGCCATGGTAGCTAGAGGATGCTCAAAGGAAAGAGGAGAAAAACCAAGGGGGTATTCCAGATCGAAATCGAAGGGAAAGAAGTGTAAGGAAAAATGTTGGCAATGTAATAAAATTGGACACATGAAGAAAGACTGTTGGAAACGAAAGGAATCTGATAACCTGAAGAAGGAAGAGAATCAAGTCGATTCAGGTATGATAGACGAAGTTTTATCTGTTGAAGAATTATGTATGATTGATGAAACTTCACCTGAATGTAATGTCTCTCGGGGCTTAGATAGCTGGTTGTTAGACTCTGGTGCTTCTCATCACATGTGCCCACATAGAAATTGGTTTACTTCGTATGAAAATTTAAACGGTAGTTCTGTGTTTATGGGTAATAATGTGTCATGTCAGACTTTTGGGATGGGAAATATCAGGATTAAGATGTATGATAACACAGTTAAAACATTAACTAGTGTTAGACATGTACCTAATTTGAAGAAAAACTTGATTTATTTGGGAGTGTTGGATTCAGATGGTTATAAGTTTACAGGTCAGGATGGTGTCTTGAAAGTATTTAAAGGAGCCCTAGTGGTTATGAAAGCAGAAAAGATCGGAAATCTTTACAGGTTAAAAGGAAGTACTCAGGTCAGTGAAGCAGCGGTTGCGTCAGAAAACGAAGAAGCAGGTACTCGTCTATGGCATCATCAATTGGGTCATATGAGCGAGAAAGGTCTTCAAATACTGATGAAACGTAAATCTCTTCCCGATCTGAAATCCTTGAAGTTAGATTTCTGTAAACATTGTGTGTATGGAAAATAGTGTAAACAGAGATTTAAAGTTGGAAATCATAATAGTAAGATGTTTAGACTATATTCATTCTGATCTGTGGGACCATCCCCTGTTGATGTCATATGGAGGTGCTTTATATTTTTTTAACGTTTATTGATGATTTCTCCCGTAAAGTTTGGGTCTTTATGCTAAAAAAGAAGCTGATGTATTCAATGTCTTTAAACAATTTAAAGCAATGGTAGAGAAAAGAATAAGCAAATCTATTAAATGTTTAAGCACTGACAATGGTGGTGAGTTCACTTCAGTTGAATTTGAACAATACTGTAAGGATGAGGGAATTATTAGACACAAAACTGTTGTTTATACTCCTCAGCAAAATGGTGTTGCTGAGCGTATGAATCGGACTCTTATGGAAAGAGCCAGAAGTATGATCAGCAATGCTAACTTGCAAAAGGAGTTGTGGGCAAAAGAAGTATCTACTGCTTGTTATTTAGTTAACAAATCACCTTCAGTAGAAATTGATTGTAAAATTCCTGAAGTTTGGACAGGTCAGTCTTGTGATTATTCACATTTGAGGATATTTGGTTGTGATGCTTATTCTCTTATTCCGAAAAATCAGCGTTCAAAATTACATCCAAAGTCGAAATGTTATGTCTTTGTTGGGTATGACTATGCAGTGAAAGGATATAGGTTGTGGAATCCTACATTGTGGAAGATAGTCATTAGTAGAGTTGTAAGATTTGATGAATCCTCTCTTTTAAAATCAAATGTTGAAATAATTGAACAGGAACAGGTATCGCCAAATCAACGAACTCAGTTGGAGGCTAGACCTTTCGATGACAGTCGAAAGGAAGGAGAGACTTCTGGAGAAAAAGGTGTTGAAGACACAAAGGAAGTCGTTGAAGCTTCTGAACTAGTTCAAGTTTCTGAGCTAGTTCAAGTTTCTGAACCAGTTCAGCAACCAATCACTCTAAGAAGGTCTACAAGGGAAAGGAAAACTCCCAAAAGGTATGAAGATTCTGCTTCATCTTTTGTTTTGATTACTGAAGATGGGGAACCTTCTTGTTATCAGGAAGCAGTAGATGATACAAATAGCGAAAAATGGAAAACAACTATGGAAGAAGAAATGGACTCCTTAGCCAAGAACAATACCTGGGATCTTGTAGAGCTTCCTAAAGGGAGAAGTGTTGTTGGATGCAAGTGGGTCTTCAAACTGAAATGGAAAGTTGATGGAAGTATCGAAAGGTATAAGGCGAGACTGGTAGCAAAAGGGTATTCTCAGGTTGAAGGTATAGACTTTCATGAGATTTTTTCTCCAGTTGTAAAACTTGTTTCTATTTGTACTGTGTTTGCACTAACTGTGTTACCTAATCTTGAGTCAGAACAGTTAGATGTTAAAATAACATTTCTACATGGTGATTTGAACGAAGAGATATAAATGGAACAACCAAAAGGTTTTGTACAAGGTCGCAGCAGAAGATTTGTTTGCAAGCTCAGGAAATCATTGTATGGTCTGAGGCAGTCTCCCAAACAATGGTACAAGAAGTTTGATTCCTTCATGGTGAGCCAGAACTTTATAAGAAGTGAGTATGATCATTGTGTATACTTCAAAAGTTTCAATGGCATATTCATTATCTTAGCTTTGTATGTTGATGATATGCTTATTGCCAGCAAAAGCATGGAAGAGATCAATAGGTTAAAGGCTCAACTCTCTAGGACGTTTGATATGAAGGATCTTGGAGCAGAAAAACATATCTTGGGCATGGAGATAAACAGAGACAGGAAAAATGGTAAGCTTTGGTTATCACAACAGAAGTATGTGGAGAAAGTACTTGAAAAGTTCTCTATGAACAATGTGAAACCTGTTAATGTTCCACTAGCTTTCCATTTTAAGCTTTCTTCGGTTTTGAGTCCTAGAGTTGATGAAGAAAAGTAGTATATGTTTCATGTACCATATGCAAATGCTATAGGCAACTTAATGTATGCGATGGTATCTACAAGACCTGACATTTCACATGCAATTGGAGTTGTCAGCAGGTTCATGGAAAATCCAGGTAAAGAACATTGACAAGCAGTGAAATGGGTGCTTCGATATCTAAGAGGCACAAGTGACCACTGCATCATCTCTAATGGTAGTGAAGGATCAGTCTGCGGATATGTAGATGCTGACTATGTAGATGATTTGGACAAAAGAAGATCTACTACAAGTTATGTATTTACTCTTGCAGGTAGAGCAATTAGTTGGATGTCAAACCTTCAAGAAACAGTTGCGTTGTCCACTACCGAAGCTGAATATATAGCTGCTTCAGATGCCAGTAAAGAAGCAATCTGGTTAAAGGGTCTGCTCGATGAAATTGCAAGGACGCAGGAGAAAGTGAATGTATTTTGTGATAGTCAAAGTGCTAGTCACTTGGCTACAAATCCTGCTTATCATAGCAGAAACAAGCACATTGATGTAAGGTATCATTTTATGAGACATGTGATCGATGGCGGAAAAGTAGCTCTTCAAAAGGTCCATACACGAGAGAATTGTGTAGACATATTCACAAAGCCAGTTACAGTAGAGAAGCTGCGATGGTGTTTAGCTTCTCTTGGCTTGCAGAAAAGATGATGAATGGGCATGGGCAAGGGATTAGGAAATTGTTGTCAAGGTGGAGTTTGCTAGTTTGACAACGAATTATGTAATTTTGGGTAAAATGTAACTAGTTAGTTCTATACCGAAATAGTAGTTATGTAACGAAGGCGGTTGGTATAAAACTAGTGAATTCCCGAGAAATGTAATCGTGTGTGGAGAACCATTGTTGAATTAATAGATATTCCAATCCCTTGCCCCGTGGATGTTTCCTTGACACCCTGTCGAGGTTTTACCACGTAAATCTTGTGTATCTATTTGTGTGTTTGGTTTCTAGTTAGTTATGTTGTTTTCTTGGTCAATATATAACTGAATGTGTGTAATTCTTTCCTATTATTTCTCCTATTCAACTAACACGATCATGACCAGTGTTGCAGAGTCTCTACCTTACATGTTGTTTGGATCTGGGAAATTACATTGAAGCGGTAGGCCGCTAGAAATGGATTTTTCTGAGTAGGATCAGGGTGAAGTGGTTGGCTATGAAATTGTGATGAACTAAGGAATGGTTGGAATTGTTAGGTTCCTATACCAATAGGTTTCATCTTTCATGATTGATAGTGGAAGGGCTAAATATGTTCATCATTGCAGGCTGCAAAGGTTCCATATTTGGTGTACATGCTATGAAAATTAAAAAATTAAAAGAGGGTATGCCTTAAAAGAATAATCAAAAGGCAAGAAAATCAAATGGTCAAAAAGAAAAGTGAAAATGAACCCCAAACTAAAGACTAGGAAAGTGGCCAGTCAAAATGCCACTACTATCTTTTGGCCAGTATCATACTCTATAAATACTATTGCTAATCATACTTAATGGATGGCCCAATAGTCTAAACTGGACCATGCCAGGTTTAAATTACTTGTTGCAGAATAGAGAATGTTTCTTGTCCAAACAGCTCAAGCTTGGCAGATGACTAGCTAGGTAGAGAAATGAAAGGTGCCCAACTGCTTAACCTGGGTCCTTGGAAGAAATAAGGGTACATTTAGATAGGAGGGCAGTCAAAAGAAAAAGAGAACAATCAGGGTCTGCTAATTCAAGTGCACCCACTTCAAATGAAGAAAAATGTTAGGATTACTAGGATGGGTAAGTAGTGCAAGGTTGCAGAAATGGTGGACCATCACCAATTGGCTTATTAAGTACAAAGACTCATGCCACTCAGGGTATTGGCATCAAAACAGAGAGTGGAGGACAAAACATCGGAAGCATGTCTAATTTCCCCTATTTTCCCCCAAACATCATTTACTAACACCCCCAAGGACCTTGAGATCTGCTCAGGTGTCCAGTTCCACTTCACTTCATGACAAGCTACTGGGTCAAACCATGAAGTTTAATCAAGAAAAGAAGCCACATTTTTTGTGTAAAAAATCTTTCTTATCATTTCATTTATCTTCAATTCCTAAGTTTTACTTCTTAGAACTTAGCTTTACCCCTTCACTCACCTCACAAAGTCATATTAACCACTAATGTACTATTTAGCTCCCCAACTACCCCCCTTCCCTAATTCTATTAGAATCTATGAAAAAATTCCCAAAAAATATGTATAAATACCCTCCCCCTAGCACTATAGCTATATAACCCTTCCTTGGGAAATATTAACCCATTAGGGGTTAGTATTAGCCCCCTTGGACCCTAAACTATAGTTTTTTATCAAAAAACTATGGTTAAAAGTCAAAATTCCAAAGCCCCGCCCTCATGATCCCATTTACCCCTTGTTTCCGCCCAAGATACATTCATTATAATGTTTTTTAATTAAAACATTTATAAAGTGGGCGCCAATTAACCCATAAACCCGAATCCTAATGTTTTTACCCACCCCCGCGCTTAATTTATTCAAATATATTAATATAAACGGGCGGGTCCCCCTCTGTTAAATTTTCGTCACATCAGGTACATCGCCCACCGCCCGATCACCGGCCCCGCCCATCCAACGGTGGGTGGTCATTTTCAGATGGAAATCACCCGACCTTTTGCATCCAGGGGATTGGCGGTATTGCCGCCATACCCCCGCCACGTGTCGGCCTCCCGCGATGTTCGGAGCCCCCCCCCCTTGAGACCGCTTACCACCTTAAGGGCCTCCAAGGAAACCACTTACCGCCCGTCCCCCGCGCTGACGTCACACCCCTGTCAGCATGATGTCACCCCGCCTTTTTTGCCACCGTGCCTCCACGTCACCTGTCTGCCTGTCCGCCCTACCACCGTGTCACCGCCACCTGGGTACCCACGTCAGCTGCCACGTCACCCTGCCGTACCCGGGCCCATGATGATGTCAGCATGACGTCATCACTAAAAAGGCGCCAAAGGGCCAAAAATGCATAAAAAGACGTGAAATAGACGTTATTCTTCATTCTTTTTCGTTGTTTCTGGAGCTCCTCTGCATGCGAAAACATCGTTCAACGATCGAAATCCATATTTCACCCGCCAAAGTTGTTGCCGCCCTCATCGTCGACCCAAGTACCTGCAATTAGTCCAGTTCGACGCCTCCTACACCATAAAAACCAGGTATTTGCCGCAGGCGGCCTTCTTTACCTGCATTTCTCCTGTTGTTCTCCTAATTTCCTGCAAAAGAACTCTGCTAAAGTTCCTCACTGCTAAAATTGTCCACTAAACAACACTTTAAAACCTGGTTAAACCCCTACACGATGAAACTCTGCAAACTGTCCGTGCCCTTCTGCAAATTCACCATAAAACCAATCGAAGAAGCCGAGCTACCGGCCAGAAGAAAATACAATTGTTCCCTCATCCCTGTTATAACAAATTCCCTTGAGCAACCGGCTAATTAGCTCAAACACACTCTGGTTCTTCAAACAGAGTGCCCCTCAGTTCATCAGAATCTGTAAAAGTTACCTTATACTTGCAAGTTGCTCACTGCCAAACAAAATCTAGCAGGCATTCCTTAGCTTTTGTACCAATCCTAAAAATCAAGTAAAAACATCCAGTTGAAATCAGACATGGCCACTCCATCTGCACTAGATGTAGCTCCTGTGAATCCACCTAATAAAGAACTGGAAGCTATGCCACTGGTAGACAATGATTTCCTCATTACAGACTTTGTGGCAAAGAGGAACCACTTACAGACCTTCTGCTAGCTAAGGAATAGTCATTTGGACAACAGTGACATGTATGGCATCTGGGAATCCAATCTGCCCACCTACTTCCTGCCATCTGTGAATGTTTTCCCTGAAGTCATTCACCTCTGTGCAGAAAACTATGACCAGAAGCTCAGAGTTGTGAAGTCTCCATCTGGGAGCATCCTCTTCTACATAACACTAGATTCCATCAATCAAATGTTGAACTACAAGCAAACCCAGCTGCTATACCCATTCTCCATTAAGTACTTGCTGGATGAGGGCTCCAAGCTCTCTAGCACAGACATTGCTACAGTGGCCAAGAAATTCATGAAGGCAGACTGCTAACCTTCTGGGCCGCCTCCTTTTTCATATGCAAATTTCAATGAGGTATGCAAGCTACTGGAGGATATGTTAACCTCTGTGCTGGGGTTCACCACAAATGAGCATGTTGATGAAACTGTGCTGGTCATGCTGTCTGCATATAGCCTTGAGAAACCCCCTACTATGAAGTACAATTATGCCAAGTATATTGCCAACAAGATGCATGACCAATTGTCAAGGTTGAATAGGGAGGCAATATTTAAGTATTCATCATACATCTATCACTTGTTCATGTATTATCAAATAGATTGCTTCCAGTGCCCAATCAAGAAGCTAGACTCATAGTGTGAGAGGAGGTCTGTTATCTTCTGGTCTTCAGTCTTCCACCAAGTCCAGAATTCCCCCTATTCATACTGTGAATTTATTGACCAGTTTGTTTATCTAGTCACATGCCTCTTAAAGAGGACTCCTCCTGCCAGATTGTCCAAAGATATGCAAAAAATCTTACAGTTGTCCAGGAGTTACAAAATAGGTGATTGGTATTTGTACCAAAATCACACAGTTATCAGAATCTATGGTTGTGAGCTCTGTCCCTACAGACTCCCAAAGTATGTGCCTATGAGGTTGTTTGCCCTGGAATACTATAGACAACTCATAAAATCTGATCTTACACACTTCCACAGTGCCAAGAAGAAAGCCAATCTAAAGTTCAAAGACCACCTAGGCCCATTTGTCATGAATAAGAAAGATGGTTGGCAAGAAGCTGATCAAATACTGGGGCAACAGCTCAAACTCAAAAGAAGCTTCTGGTGGGTCCCTTATGACCCTGAAGGTTTCATCAGCGCTAGGAGAGTCAAGTATAGGCTGCTAGCCTATAAGCATTGCCCATACCCACAAATACAACACTTTGCCAACCAAGATGAATGGGTACCTGAATCAATAGTAGAAGAATTGACTCAGGAAGAGAAAATGGAGCAGACTGTGAAAGATTTAGAAAAAACTCTTGACTTGGATTCTTGTCAACAGGTCTTATTCAAACAACCAGTCCAAGCAGGAGAAGGCACTTCTACTGCTCTAGCTGCACAGAACACCCAGCAAGCTCCTGCAACAACCACTACAGCAAAGGGCAAAGAAATAATGGATGAACAACAACAGACAGAGACATGGCAGCCCAACACCTCAAAGGATTAGACACAAGGGCAAGCCCCTTCACAGCAAACTGGACCGCCCCAAATCCCAGTTCTGCAAACTCCTCTTAATGAAGAGAGAGGAAAAAAGAGAGATAGAGAGGAGGTCACACCTCCAACTGGGTCAACATAGCAACCAGAAGCCAAGAGGCCAAGGATTGACCCTGAAACAGAGGAGGGAGATATCAGTGAGGAAAGGGCAGAAAGCCACAACAGAGAAAGGCAATCAAGCCAGCAGACTCCCACTAGCTCATTTCAGCTAGAACAGGCCATACAAAGCACAAAGGTATCCTCCTCAAGGCAGCAGGGCAAGAAACCAGCTGGAATCAAAGGAGGCTTCATGGAGATCAAGGCACAGAATGAATTTTTGAGAGTGCAACTCTATGATCAATTCTTGAAGGCAACTCCAGCCAAAAAACAAAGATTGATGGCTGCCTATGATCTCAAAGAGGAAAAAATGATTTTTACTCATTTAAAGCCTAAAGTCCCACATCCCAAAACCTCTGCAGATTACTATAGAACAAACTTGGAGGTCTTTTCTAAAGACATACACCCCATGGATCAGATTGAGCTGCACAAACAGACTGGGGAAATGGTGTATGCAACACTTGCAGACAGGGCCATGCTGGCCCATCAGTTAAAAGAAGCCCTTAAGAACACAAATACACAGCTTGATTTGGAAAGGTTGTCTTCCTCTGCAAAGGACAACAGAATAAAGACTTTGGAAGACATAATCATTGACCTGGGACATGACCCAAAGGATCCAAAGGGTGTTAGGGCCCTTATGAAGAAAAAAGAGGATGACATTGCTGCACTAAGAAAGCAGGCAAAATTTCCTCCTACCATTCACCCTCAAACAGAAGAACTTGCACAAGAAAAGCAAGTAGATGATGCCATGGAGCTGCTTCTGGTGATGAATCAAAGAATATTGCAAATGGAAGCAGAATTAGAGAAGGCATTGCAGGACAAGCAAGGGGAGTCAGCCTCCCAGCACCTTCAAACATCTACAACTCTTGGACCTGCCCCTCCTACACAAGCAGCAGCAGCCCCTCCTGCCATTCCAGCACCAACCACAGCTACATCAGCAACAGAAGCAATATCAGCAGCAGAATCCAGCATGAGTATGGAGGACTTGATGAAAGCTGTCAAAGAGCTTGAGACTCAAGTAATAGAAATAAATGAAGCCAATGATAGATTGGCCAAGCTGGAGACCAGCTATGATAAATCCAAGATGACAGTGGCAGAAAAACAAAGAGAAATAAAGGCCTTAGAGGCCAAAGTAAAAACTTTGGAAAAGGAATTGCTCCTCGGCAATACCTTAGCAAAAATAAAGAAGATAATTTGGGCCAAAATTGGCCAATCAATACAGGACCAATGGAGGTCAATCCAGGCAATATATGAGCAGGTTGAACTAATAGGCATGGCTCATGTGGAGATACAAAGAGCCAGAACAACACTGGGAATCATGCCTGAGCAGGCCAATAAAATGATACACTTCCTCAATAACCACACTAGGGAGGAGTTGGCAGCTCTAGAGATAAACAACAGAACAGATACAATCCTGACAGCTAAGAAAGTGCTAACTTTGAGGAACTTCACTCAAACTCTGGAGAGAAAATGTTAGGAAATGAAAGCAGAAATTGATGAATTCAGGGCAAAAATGACAATATTACAGGATAAAGGACTGCCAAGCTTAGTGACTGGCACAGGACAGCTGCTGTCATATAATCAGTATATGACAAGGATTAACAATTATGTGGAAAATCAAATAACAACATCCAACAGCTCCAAAGAAGAAGCAGGGCCTCCCCCTGGGCAGTCTCTGTATGACAAATTAGAAAATCTATTTTTTATTGAGCATGAGATAAATCATCTGTTTGAAGTGCCTCCAAACTTATACAGATATACAGAAGCAGATGAAACACTGGTGAAAATAAGGAGGCATCAACTACCTCTAGCTGATTGGTGGCAGGCAATGCTGGAAATTCTGCCCAGATAATGCCACTATGTTATTCCTTTTTGAGAAAAATGAAGTCTCGGCCATGGTACAGGTCAGCAGACAGATCAGCACACAGGTATCACAGGGAGCATCCGCACAAGTGACTCACCAACGCGCCTAGACAGCAGGCTCAATTAACGCAGAGTTGAAGGCACAGCTACAACCCACTTTCCTGAGCCATAAAGTCAAAAGCTGTATGACAGAAAGATAGCTGTTATCTCAGCATTAAATGCTGTACTTATGTTTTTCATTTACTTTTTGTAAGAGAGTTGGTGGTGCAATTTATTGCACAATAACTCACTATTGAGATATTTTGTACCCTATTTTGCATATATATCCCCTCAGAGAACGCATTGAGGGTCGGTTGTAGTGAAATTTTTTCTGAAGAGCTCTATTGTATATTTGAGACAGTTTTGATAATACAAATCGCTGGTGGAGTTTCCTGGTTCCTATGCTGTCTGAAGATGGAAATGAATAGCTCTGTTATGTTACAGAATTCCTGTGTCATTTGCTGGAGCAATAAGTTTTTCTGAACTGTGTATGTGTTTCCTGTGTATTCCATAATTCTTATGTTTTCATGATCATAGTAAATAGAGAAAAAGAATAGCCTAGGATTTGTTTTGAACACCCTATGCTCAATCTTTATTTCTAAATATGTTTTCTTCTGGATTAGCCATGGATATGAATTCTTGATTGCTCATGTCTAAACTAATTCTATCATTGTGAATATTGTTTAAAGAATTCTTAACTGCCTAAGCAATACTTTCATTTTTCCTTTGTTAGCATAGTGAAAGATTCTTAGTTGCCTTTCACTCACTAATTCCATAACTTCATCAAAAAATTTGGTAAATTTCTTCACATATGCCTATCTGGCTCTGCAGCAACACTCTGCCTTCATAAACATTCTTCAGCAGCACACTACCTCAACTCCATTACCCAATGGACCAAACTGTTCCATGATCTATATCTGAACTCTGTCTGGATTCACCAACCCACCAAACTCAAATAAAACAACACACCATAACTAGCCTAAAAATCATCCACCAACAAAGCTAAATTATAAAGAGAGAGCCCTCTCTGGTTACAGGTAGGCTAGGACCTGTAGCTAAAAGATTGGTCAGTGGTTACCTCGGCCGTATTCCCTTTAGGAAGTAGGGAACAACCTAAGTGTTAACATCAATGGCGACTCCACTGGGGACCTTATGTCAAAATTACCAAGTGAAAGGAAATAAGCTTCCTGTTTAAACCTTATCATAAGATACCAAGGAAAGAAAACTCAGAAGCTGGCTCCAAAGAAGAAATCTCGTTACACTAGGTCCAATCCTAACCCTAATCCCCCAGCTATCTTTGAAAACCCCAATTTAATCCCCAAAACGTTAAAAAAGCAAGAACAGCTAGGGGAGCTCTCAGATTCAGATACAGAACCAAATCAGCAGAGCTATATTCCTACTCCTGCCAAAGCATCAGTTCACCCTCACACAATCCCTACTTATCCTAGTTCCTCATCCACTTCCCAAGGTAGTTTCCCCACTCCTCCATCCCCAACACACCTTACTCCTGTTATCTCTGTTGTTCCAGCTATTCCGCTCCTTCTTGCTGTCCTTTTTATCCCTGCAAATATGGCTAGATATGCTCCTTTACACTTGCATGCAAATCCAGGGGCAATGCCCCAAGACTATCAAAGAAAAATCACTTACTTTGATGGTAATGGCACTTATACAGCCCAACAACACACCAAAAGGATGTAGGACTATTTTGAGAACTATGAGATAGATGATGAAGATGTAAGAATGAAAATTTTTGTGCAAAGTTTGACAGGGGAGGTAAGGAACTGGTTTAGGTCCCTAGCTGCAAATTCCATACTCAATCCTGATGCCTTATACCTAAGTTTTTTAAATAGATGGGAAAAGAAGAAAGACCCTCTACACATACTAACAAAGTATGATAACTTGAAAAGGGGTCCACAAGAAACAATTCAAGATTACTGTGCTAGGTTCAACAATGTATATAACGCCATCCCTCAAAACTTGAGACTTCCACCTGATCTGGCCTTGATCAAATTTCCTGATGGATTTGACCCAGACATGGCATACCAATTAAGAGAAAGAGCACCTCCAAGTCTTACAGATATGCATAATATAGCTGTAAGTGTGGAGGCAAACCTGTTTTCCAAGAGAACCAGAGAAAAAAAAGAGAGAAGAAGAACATTCAAAGAGGAACCCTCAACCTTTGACCAAAAGCTAGATGCAATCGTGAAGGGTATGGAGAGGTTAGGAGATAGAGTTGAGACCATGGAGAGAAAGTCCTCTTGGGAAGGGCAAACAAGCAACACTACTAGGAATCCCAATTTTAGAAAAAACCAAAACCCAAATGCTGGGAGAACTAGTCCTGATCAGAATATCAGACCTCCATTTCAAGAAAACTATGCAGAGGCCTCACCCACTAGTGAACAAATAGAAGATCCCCACATCAATATAATGGGTTTGGACACTGAACAACAAGTATTCTTAACACAAGACGACCAACAAGCCCAAGAATACAAGCAATTCCAAGCAAAATCTGGTGAGTCATTTGATTTCAGAGAAGGGTATGACACAACAGTCTATGAAGTACACAAACAATACAAGTTAAGAAGTAGAACCATAGATGTACCTGAGAATACCAAACAAGCAAACAACAAACTACCCAAGAAATCCAATGATAAAACTGTCTTAACAGAGTCCTCAGATAAAAAACCCCAAAAAGAGGTCACAGTGGAAGATATATCTGATGTACAGCCTCCAGTAAAAACTACACCTGCACCTCTTCACCCAACAGAAATCTTGGGTAGACCTCTAGAAAACAGAGCCAACCCAAGCATACCCCAAAACAATGTACCTGATCAGGACATGGTCACCTAAAAATCAGCAGAAAAAGAAAAATTTGCTGCTCACAATGTAAAAATTCAGATGGAAAAACCTTTCAATCTTGAAACATAAATTGGTAAACTGAAAATAACAATTCCTCTTTCAGAATTAGCCAAACATGAGGTCTTCAGACAACAAATTAATAGATCATTGCAAGTACCAGAAAATAGGGATGCAGTTAATATTCTGGATGACCAACCAGAGCTGATTTTTGGCTCAGAAGTCAATGGCAAATCAGTGGATGGAGGGACTCATCCATTCTATGTAAGCCTAAATATTCATGACAAAGTACTACACAATGGCATGTTTGACTCAGGGGCCTCTCACAACTTAATGCCCAAATCAGTAATGGAAAAACTTGAATTGGATATCACCAGACCCTATAAAGATTTGTTTTCATTTGATTCCAGCCAGCTAAGATGTTTAGTCCTAATCAAAGATCTCTGTGTATCCCTAGTCCAATATCCAGCCAAAAGAATTCTAATGGATGTGGTAGTAGCTGATAGTCCACCCAAATATGGTATGCTCTTATCAAGATCATGGGGTGCCAAACTCCAAGGATCTCTGCAACTAGACATGTCATATGCCACAATTTCAGTCTTTGGCCAGCCAAAGAGACTGTACCGAGAGACACTGATGAAATATGTGGTCAGCAGTCAGGAGAAGCCCCAAAACTTCCCAATCTACTCCATCCATTCAGACATGGACTCATTCATACTATATAATGCTGATATATGTCCCAAAACTGAGGTCAAGCTCCTAGAAACAACATAAATCAGGCATATGAATGAACAATCTACAGCTCCAGATCAAAAGATTACTGATGGAATCAAACCAACAGAGTCTGCTGATAGATCACAAGAATCACCAAAACTAGACCTGCCCACTGAACAAGTCTGTAAATCCATTGAAACAAGCATTGATCAAAAGACTTTGTGGTATTTAGAATTCGATGGGTCAGTAAATAAGCTAGGAGCAGGAGCAGGGGTATGGATACACAATACTGAAAATGACCATGCTCTATGTCATGCATATAGGCTTAACTTCAGATGTACAAATAACATGGCTGAATATGAGGTCCTTTTACTAGGTCTCAAACTGATTAAGAGTCTAAGAGTGACCAAAGTTTCCATATTGGGGGATTCAGACCTAATTATACAACAGATAAAAGGAACTTTTGTCACAAATGATCCCAGGTTGAGGTCTTATAGGTTAGCAGTGACAGATTTGCTCAACAACTTCCTGGAATATCAGCTCACGAAAATACCTAGGAACCACAACTTGCATGCTCACAGTTTGGAAACCTTTGCAAGCACCTGTAAACTTCCTTTTGGGCCTAACCACCAGTTCACTGCTAAGATTAAACATAGGCCTTCTGTCCCAGACAATGTAGATAATTGGCAAGTATTTGACAATGATACTCAGATAAACAATTTTTTGACCATGAAGGAGGAATTCTCAAACTTAAACATTGACACAAGCATTAGGGATGATCAGCACCAAATAGATGAACTGAACACAAGTATATCAACTGAAACAGCAGATATGATATTACATCCTACAACCTTTGACTTTGCCAATTTACAGAAGCTAAAAGTAACAGATCTTGATGAAATTAATGAAGAAGAGACTGAAGTAATTCAACTAAAGGATAATTTCTTGCCCACAAGTATTTCTCCTTTAGAAGACATTTTTGATTCAAATGATCTCTCTAAGAAACCAAAGATGCAACCCATCAATGTAGAAATAGAGGAGTGTAACATTGGGACCATTGAAAATCCCAAAATGGTCAAGCTTTCTAGAACCTTACATCCTGATAAGAAATCAGAATATATCAAACTGTTCAAAGAGTTTCAGGATGTGTTTTCCTGGAGTTATGAGGACCTTAAATCCTATGATACTACAGTTATCCAG
>APFE031591267.1:85582-106510 GCA_000404065.3 Pinus taeda
TGTTGATCGCGGCTCCTAAGTCAATCAAAGTATTTGGGATTTCAGCCCCATTAATATGAGTTTTGACAATAGGGCTTCCGGGATCCACATATTTTTGCATGGTAATCTTACCCATCATTATGTCTGCATTTTTTCCAACTAGATGTATCCTTTTGGTATCTTTGTTTTTTTTCCTGTTTTTTTCAAACTCAACTCCTTTATTGTCTTTGCTAGATGGGAATTTCCTTAATGGCTTGTAACAGGGGATCTTGATACAGACATTTTTCAATTCATTTAGAAAGCTATAGTCAGGCACCCAAATTTGCTTCTCCACTCCTTTGTCAATTTGCAATCTTTCAGGGAAAGGAGGTGTAGCTGAAGATGAAGGTTTCTCAACTATGGGAGTTGATTCTTTTTCTTGAAGGTTTGGGTTTGGAAGGGACACTTCTGAACCCTTATTGACTTTGAGAGATTCTTCCTCAGAAATGCTTGGTGGTTGAACACTTGTGGAAGGTTGATCTAGGATTTTACCTGATCTGAGTTGTACTTCATTGAGAGGAACAACCATATAGGTAGGGAATGGTTGACCTTCCATCATATAAGCATTTTGAGGATTCCTATTATTTGGATTGGGTAATGGCTGAGAGGGAAGTTGATTTGACTTCTGCTGGGAGAGTTGAGAATTTTGATTTTGTGGAGGTGGTTGTTGTTGTTGAGGGTATGGCAATGATAGCTGTTGATTTTGATTTGGAAATTGGGGAGCTTGCTGATTTTGAAAGGATGGAGGATATTGATAGAATTGGGCAAATCTCCCATAAGGATTTTGCATGCTTTGCAACCATGCTTGAAAAGCATTTTGATTTTGAGGCCAAGGTTGTTGCCAAGGATTCCAATTTGGTTGGGATTGAGAATTCATAGAGTTATTGAACCCTTGATTCTGTTGTCCTTGCCAAGGTCTCCTTGCAATAAAACAGAGAGATTCAAGCGTATTTGGATCCTCTTGAAAGACTGCTTTGAGGCCAGGAATTGAAGGACAATCCTTGGTCTCATGAGTTTCTGAGCAAATTACACATGTTTCCACAACTTGTGCTTCCAGGGGACATTCCTTAGAGCATGTTTTTTTCTACACTTTGAACAAAAGATGGCTAAGGCCTCAGTTTCTGCTTTCTGTTTATTATGGATCTTAAGGGTATCTAGTTGTTCACTAAGATTCCCTAAGATGACAGTCTTAAATTCATCAAGCATACTGCTGATTTCAGCCCTACTCACTGATCCTGTTGCGGATTTATTTGCCCTAAGGAGAGAGGGATCTCTAGGCCCTTTTTGAGTTTTTGATTTGCCTCTTGAGAGATGGATACAAAGTTCTTCTATATCACTGAGTGGTAGTTGAGAAATATCTCCTTTCCCCATCATATTTAAGATATCTATCCATTCATCCCTAATGGCTTTTAATAAGAGGGCTTTTAAGGTCTCATCGTCCAAAGTACTCATTTTTGCTCTTTTCAAATTATATTGGAATCTTTCAAGTAAATCTTCTAAGCTCTCATCCTCTTTTTGCATCATTTTAAAAACCTCGTCCTTGTGATTAGTAGGCATACAATAATCCAAATATCTATCCAAAAAGGTTTGTTTCATGACATCCCAAGTCCTAATGGTTTGAGTTCCTAACCCCATGAACCATCTCAAAGCTTGATCCTTTAATGTTGAAGGGAACAATTTGAGTTTTTGGGAGTCATCTAGATAGTCATAGGTTCGACATACCACTTCAAACTCAAATAAGAATGTTTGAGGATCTTCAGATCTCAATCCATGGAAATTGAGGATAGATGGTGATATGTTTTTCATGGTGGCTCTGGAATCCTCATCAACGATAGGGAACCCAAATGAATTATCACATCTCTATTTCCTCCTCCAATGGGACCTCCTCCATTGTTTCCTCCTCTACCTCCTCTACCTCTACCTCCTACTTCTTCCTCTGCCATGATGGTTCTCCTAGAGTTTTCAAGATCTTCTGGTTCTTCTACAGAAGGTGAATGAGAAAAGATCTCTCCTTCTTCCTCGGATAATTCTACTTCCTCAATTACAACTGATCTTTCTGTAGGAGAAAGGGAAGAGTCTCCACCTAATTCAGATTCAATAGAAGGCGTAGGAGAGTCCACTCTTGGCTCTTGAATAGGAGTATTGGTTGGGGATAAGGAAGGTGTTTCTTGTCTCTCTCTTAAAGCAGATGGACTTGTAAAAATTGAACCTCGAGCTCTAGCTAAAAACCTTCCCCTAGAATCTCTGGCTCTATGCATATCATTTTCTTTTTTTTATTTTTATTTTTTTTTTCTTCAAGTCAAGTTAATAGTTCTTTTTCTGATCTTCCAGTTCACTCAAAGTGCAAGAAGAGAGAATACTCAAGAAACTATCAAATCAATAACTTTCTCCTTTCTGATCCTCCAGATCACTTCCAAGTGCAAGAGGAGAGCATACTTAGATGGGTTATTAACTTCTTTTCTTGAAAAATTTCTTTTATGTTGTTTTTTTTCTAAGTATGGCTACTTAATTTCACTTCCCCGGCAACGGCGCCAAAATGTTTAGTCAATTTATTGTTATCTAAATTGCTAGTATTAATTGTCAACCCGGGGCTCGTAAGCTGGTGAAGTGAGGGTGTACTATATGTACTTAAGTAACTTTCTTAGAGCTTTTGTTGTTTAGGGGGGTTGTTTATGATTAACTTATCTTCCTAAAATGGAATGATGATTATAGAAAAATGAGTGCAAGTGTGTGAAGGTGATCTCTATATGAGTGAAAGTGTGTGTGATGGTGATTTCTAATTGCTTGCTGAATTTGTAAGAGAAAAGAACTTGAAAAGGATGAATAAATCAAAATGACTTGAAAGTAAATGACCACAATCCAATGGCATTAGTCTCTATCCATACTGCTGCAAATAAAAGAAATAAGAAAATCACTTCAAGGATTGTTGTTAGTGATGATCTCCTTTTAACTCCCTGCTTCTACCGCATAGTATTGCATAAAACACGATTAGAAGGTAGCTGAAGACAAATCCAAGAATTGATAAAAACTCTAATCTACTTTATTTGACAAATTGTAACACTACTAAGCCTTTTCCAACATACTGCTTCCTACATATGTGATTATGTGTAACAAGTGGAAAAAGTGTTAGTATCACAAGCCAAGTCTATTCAAATACAAGCTGCAATTAATCAATGTTCTGTTCTCTTGAAAGATAAGCTATTCATGATAAAGAGAGCATAAATTAGTTAGCATCCAACTTGTAAAACTACACTAAAACTAATCTAGAAAAAACAGAGTAAAGAGGGCAGCATAATGAATAAGACAACTGCAACTACCATTAGACATTAAAGCAAATACACACATAAATCCCGGGCTAAAAGAAATCTGCAAGGAAATAACACTGATCAGCTTGAAAGAAAGGAAAACAAATAAAAGAAACTATACATGCTTAAGGAAATGAATAAATAAAGGAAAAGATACTGCACATAAAATACTTTACAGTGGCAGAAATGAGCAGGGGCCCTCTGTCCATTCAGCCACAAGAAAAACTCAGAGATCTGGAAACTTCAAAACAGTGCTATGTCTATTTCTTCATTGCAGAAAATGTATAAAACAGAGTGCTAGGATAGCACTAAAAACAGAGTTCACAAATGCTTCTCAATGTAACACAGGTTCATCAAATTACAACTGATAAAAAGCCTAATGAGCGTACACAGACGCAGCTATTTATAGAAGTTTCTAAGATAGCCTATCCGTGCAACTGATTAACTGAAAAGTAAATAAACTGTTATGCGTATTCATGGTTCCTTGACACTTCATCGGCTGCGTGGAGGAGTTAGTGGTTCTGTCGTCATGGGTAATGAATCCCATGTTGGATCATGTCCCCTGCCATCTGTAGAACGTGGACAAATCACCGTTTAAGATGACGTGACCAAGCAGCTCACAATCACCGTTAAACAGTCTTGAGTTGACCGTGACTTTGCCCAGCTTTGACCGTGGATAAAGATGACGTGGATGGCTGGAAAAATAGGACAGGAACCTCGAGCACATTGACACCTAAGTGCCCATGTGGCTTATCTGGCAAACCGACACGTGGAACATTGCGTTTAACAAAAAGGCTGCAGGATCTTCAGATAGCTGCAGGATCTTCAGATAGTTGCGGGATTCCTGCAAGTAAGTCAAAATCTAAACAAACAGTCATCCATCAGCAAAACTTACTTAATCATGCTTAATAACACCTAATGTAATGATCTGGGTGGTTTTATGGTGAAAATGAGGCAAAAGATAAGGAAAGATAAGGAATGATTGAGGAAAATGGTAGATAAGTAGGTGTAGAATAGAGGCTCTACATATACCCAGACTCCACAACAACTGTATTGCAACTTCTGTAGATCAGTGGGTCACGACAAGCGAACATGTCAAGGCTATGAGCTAATGATGGAGAGGACCCAACCTATCAAATGCAGACTGAAACGCAAGGTTTTGATCCCTCCATGGGGCCACGCTGTGGATTCCAAGGATCTGGACGAGCAATGGGACCTAGATGAAGGTGCGAATAGCTGATATGTTATAATTGCGAAGGGCCAGGGCACTATGCTCATGATTGTACTAACCCGATGAGAATATCCGTACTGTGAACAGTTTGACCATGAAACGGTAGATTGTCCGATGTTGATTGCCCAAATGTGCGAAAAGGGAGTACTATAGCCCACTCCAACTCAAAATATCCAAATGATGAGGTCTAAACCATGCAAAGAGGACCCCAACATAAACATGGTACTTAGGAGCGGCGCAATTACAGGGGAAGATGCGAGGAAATAGCCCAGAGAAGATGTGAAGGTTTGCAATGCTCCTACAAAGGAACCTGACTTTGAGATGGAACATGTGAAGGGGAAATCTAAGGAAGCTAAGAAGAGCTTCACAGAAGCCTCTACTCCAGGTAGTAGGGATCCAATGGAGCCGGGAATGGGTCCCTCTATGCTTACTACCTTTTTGGAGACATGTATGAAGTTGCTACGCGACAATAAGGTAGTTAAGGGACTAAAAAAGCTGGACAATAGGTGAGTAGGGTCGAGAGAGCCACACGTGGTCCAGAAACTGGGAAAGCGTGCTTTGTGCACCGGGCGGGAAATGTGATTAATGGCTCAAATTGGTGAGTACGAGATCGACCTAGGCATCCTGGATTTGCGGTTAGATGCGAATGTATTACCAAAACAGACATGGGAATGCATGGGCAGGCCCGCGCTGCAATGGTCTCCTATCCAATTACAGATGGCCAACCAACAAAAGATCCTACCAATGGGAAGGTTGCAAGGAGTGACCATGGACATTGAAGGCGTAAGTAAACAGACGGACTTTGAAGTAATAGAAATTGTGGATGACAGTAGTCTGTACCCCGCGTTGCTAGGAATAGATTGGGCCATAGACATGAATGGGGTCATCAACCTAAAACGACGAAAGATGATATTCGAGAAGAAGTCGCTTCGTGTAATAGTTCCACTAGACCCAGCCGAAGGAGCGCGCTACACTGAACCTGTGCGCAACAAGGACAATGACGATGAACTTGACTATATCTACCAGCTAACGGTGCAAGACTAGGATTGGGTGAATCCAACAGTGGACTGGAGAATCTCATGGGAGCACGATAGTTCTTGCACGTCAGACTTAGATGAGGACACAGAATGATGGCAGAACCAAATGCATGAAGTAACAATGCTAAATTGTAATATGATGATTAGATCACTGCGACGTGTGACAACCGAGGTAAGGACACTACAGGCGGATGACGATGCAACAAATGGGGAGGACTTCGTCAACCACTGTGGAACTTCAATTGTAGAGTAGAAGCGGCACGGTGCGCCGAAAGGAACGTTGCGTGTGATAACTACACCAGGATGGCATACACCTGGGAAGATTAGGAGGAACAGGCGCGAAGGTAGAAGGCGGATACGTGTACGGGTTGAAAGCCCTCCACGGAAAACACAACTAGGACGACGTGGTTTGGGCACCCACCTACGACGAGGAAGGCACACATATGCCATGCAACCACTGCCCCAACTAAATCTGCATGTACCAAGTGTTCAACTGGCTATAGGACCATAAACAAAATTAAGCATGCAAGGATGGCCCTATCCACGATCGAGCACGATGGAACCAGGAAGGTGGAGAGAATGTCCCCTTCCACCGCCCCTGCCATTCGGACTGAACGCGAAGACTTAGGCGAAGGAATTCAGCAGTTGCAGGAAGCCATTTGGCGCGCCAGCTTCAGACTTCACGAGCTCGATGAAGAATGGGTACGGTTGAGGAGGCAAAGTGCGATGTTGGACGAAGAAATCCACAAACTAACAATCGGAGTCGCGCAAGCGGGCCGCACGAATCTGACAATAAGAGGACCAGACCTGACCGATCCTATTACGGTACTAGAACAAGCTGTGATCCTGCTATCATGGTTGCGACCGCACCAACGAGGGTGTAAACCACATACAGCAGAACGCAATGACCTACCATATACAAAGGTACTCAAAAGGTGCTCGCAGCCCGGGCTATCAGGAAAATTGAAGTTTCGCACCAGGGGTGCGACCATCTGACTAGCCGTAGGGGACACAGACTCAGTGCTCCACGCAGTTGGAAGAGGGTGCGGGACTATAAAGGAGTCTGTAGGGGGATTGCACGGCTCAGACACAGTGAGCAAAACCAGTGCAAAGGACTGCACTGCCGTGTGGAGAGGATGGAAGGTGACCATTATTGATATTGTTCATGACAGGATGTCCCATTTAAGACACCAAGGAGCTGATGGCAGGGAATTAAGATGCAGGATTGAACGGATCTACCTCCAGAATCGCATTAATGAGCCACGAAAGGGGGGAATGGTCGAATTTAAATTCATAAAGACATATAAAGCACAGGGGGTCTGCTACCAACCAACCCTTGGCACTTTGCATATTGAGTCGCCCCGTTATCCAACAGATAAGAGCATGACGAGTGAGGCACTATTGCGAGGAATTCCGTGGTTTCAGGCATTGCAAAAGGATATGCAGGAGGCCCTAATTCAGACGATGTACTCAACCAAGGATGTTACACAGAACCCTACGCTGCAAGGAGGGGGGATAGCCGAGATCCCTAAATCACCCCGGACGTTGCGGACCTAGAAGGACCCACAAGTAGTAGGACCGATCCGAATGTCTCCACGAAATCTGTGATTCGGCAAATTGTCAATGGAGGAAAAGGGAAAAACGGTTACTATTGAAAGTGTGGTTACTTTTGAAAGCAATGAAGAGGAAGAGGACCCTCCGACCTTTGTCGAAGAAATAGAACCAAAAGAAGAGATGGAAGAAGATATCCACCCAATACAAGCCCCAGCAAAACGGCCTAAGTATGGCCCTCCACGGAAAGGGAGGGTCAAGGTACCTAAAGATTTGGATGTCGTAAAAAACACACTTATAACCCGTCCCTCCCCAAAGGGGTTCCATTCGAACGAACGACGACTGGCCGCATCTCCATGATGAAATTTGAAAACTGGGATCTTGCAGGTACTGAGAAATTTCGCCATTTCAAAACTAGTGAGCTAATGGAACAAAGATGGAGGGGGCCATTACGACAATACAACCATAGAGATGGAGGGGGCAGTTGCGAAAGGTGGAGGAGGTCGGGCTACTCCACCTCCTGTCAATTCCACATTTTCATCGAGCCCTCATTACAATATTGGTCATCAGGCAACTGCGCTGCCTAGTGCACGATGGGTAGTTGTGGCTAGACAAACCCATCCCCATCATGGTGGAGCTCATCCATAGGATCTCTTGGCTTTCCAGTGAGGGAAGGGACCTCGCGGAAATAGTTAGCATGAGTGGTGACTTGACACTTGCAGAAGCCATGAAAAAGAAATACAAGTTGGAGAAAAAACAAAGAGGGTATGTTATTTCTATTATTTAGGACAAAGGGGTCCGCATTGCTACCCAGCTGTTGGCCGGAAAGGTGATGATAAAATTTCGAGGCAATGAGGTCCAAGCAATGGTTGTTGCGTTTGCTGAGCAATGCATAGAAGGGGAACAGTTCAATTGGGCGCAGTTCCTCCGTGACGAATTCCTAACCAACTGTGGAGAGGCCCAGGAGCATCGTAAGACCTTCCACTATCCGTGGTTGCTCTTATCCATCCTATTGGTTACAAGTGAATTACCTGAAGATAGTCAATTTCCTTCCCTGGACCAAGATTGGCCAGAGGCGGTAAAATATGCGTCGCTATGGGCAAAGAAGGATGCCACAAGAATCCATGAAGTCAAGATTTTCTGGATACTGATGGACACGAACATACGACAATGGATTAACCAGTAGCCCCGTCTATCTAACGAGGTATATGATGGTGTGAATAACGTGGCCGACTTTAAGGCAAATATGCACCATGTATACATCTGGGCACGCAAGGACCCCAAGCAAACATGGACCACGCTTCCCTTCATTGCCATCGACGATGTTGTTTTCGCGGTGTTCGATACCTGGCCACCGTAGTCGCGCAGACCAGGTGCGATAGGGTGTGATGAGACCACCATCCAAAAACAGAAGGTCGAGGCCAAGTTCTTAGCACAGCAGAAGCGGAACGAATAGCTCGCTGCGGAAGTACGGGCGGCCTAGGAGGCAGCGCAGGCGTCCACAAGCAAGGCGCCAGCGGGAGGGTCTGCTACAATTGAGGATGAAAGCAGCCCGAATGTGACCATAGAGTCGGATACCGTGATGGAAGGTGCGGCACCAACCACCACCTATTTGCCCTTAAAATGACCGCGCGCGACAGAACGGTCAAGGTCTCGGAAGAAGACCAAGGCGTCCAAGTTGGATGGGGAACTTATCACGTTGATTGAGGTTGACCTATGTGACATCGAGGATACAATTCGCGAAGTCACCAGGGAGTTTCTTGACGAGGCCATGACAGAGCGGTAGACTGTGTTGGGGGAATTCAACGCACAATTGTAGGAACTCTGAACATGGGCCCCACAGCCAGGAATAGTCGCTACCCATGGAGCTACAATTATGTCAGCGACTAGGCAACTGCTACAGGGTAAAATGGCTAATACTATCGCACTCCCAGCAGGAGCATTGACAGCAGACAACGTGGCGGACAGAGCTGTGGTAGGCTACCTTACGGGACTTGGATTAAATTTGGCCACCCTCCCACACGAGAGCTTATACCAGCTCGAGGATGGCGCAACGATGGAGCTCCGTGCTAGGTAAGGACATGTGGTACAAATAATGAGCAACAAATTAACATTGAACAGCTGAGTCTCCAACGTGACGAAGCAGTAGAACAGAATCAATAGAGCAAATTGTGGAGGAAGCATGTTGTCATGCCCCTAAGCTCGAGATTGCGGCAGATGTACTTGTCGGCATACGGATCCACAAGTTGGCCAGTGGGTTCGGCAAAGCGAAGGAAGAAGTAGCAAGGATCTAGTTGGCCCTCAACTTGTAGATCACAGAACTAAAACTGAAATCGTAGCCCTCTACATCACTGGAGGTCACAAAACAGTGGAAAGGCATCATTCAATCCGGGCAGGAAACAATAGCACATGCCATGCAGGAGTGCACCGGCTTGTTAGATCAGTCACTGAGCACGGTCACTTGACTATTAGAACCCCCAACCATACAGCGATTGGAGACAGAAGCATGGCAGTTACAACAAGCCTATGATAATGTCAGGGGGACCGCACAGACGGTTGCTATTACACAGCAATTGACCAAGATGAGGGAGGCCCAGGTTCTCAAAACACAAGTTGATGTCGCTTGGTAGAAGGAAGAAGTGCTTAAGGAATGCCTCCAGCCTTGGCTTGAGGAGGCCTTCGTGGTCTCCACCAACATCGAGGGACAGTTAGCACAAATGCATGCAGTATATGAACCCGGACAAGCAACTGAAACTGATATTGATGCGTCAGTGGCTAGCGTCCAATGGGTACAACAAATGCGGAAGAATTTGTTGCGAGCGTAAGTGAAGCACAGAAGTTGTTGGATGACCTCCGCATGAAGATTGTCGCACCAGCCGAGTGACTCAGGATGAGTCACAATGATTGCGTTGGGGGCCTGTTGGGTAGCGGAGGCCCCACGTAATGGGTTTGGGGCTTAAAGCCTGTAATTTTAGGTAAAAGTGTGGTAAAAGCTCTGTGAAGTGCACGGAGCACGAATTGTAATAAGTCAATTCAAAGGGCTATCTGCCCAAAAATAATGTAAGAAAATAGAAAGCGAATGTATAAATAGAACAAGGCTCTAAGGGTAGAAGGCAGTTTTTGGTTTTGGATCGGGAACGTTATGGGTTTGTGAAGGCAATATTCTCTCTGCGTCTGTAAGTCAGAGTCGAGGGTGTTAGTAGATAGATAGAGGCTCTGCAGCTATGTGCACAGAGGCCTAGTAGAGTCCGCAGCTGTGTGCGTGGACCCCTGCAGCTGAGTGCGTAGGGTGGATCTGGTTGTACTGAACAGTAGATAAATAAAGATAAGGGTTTATGAATCATTGTGCTTATGTTCTAAATTTATGCATATTTACGTTGCGTGCACTGGTTGTTATTGTTAAAAGTTTGCTTAAAAACCTTGAGAACCAGATTTGATCTCTAATAACCACGATAATACTAGGAATTTAAGAAAAGCCTCATCACCGAGCTTTGTGAAAGCCGGTCGAGCTGAGCAAAGTAGCGCGAGTGCGTAGATTGGTTCACGACCCATCTAGTCCTCATCAAGACATCCCTAGGGTGCGGAAACTTGGTTCCAACACCCTCCCCAGCTACCTCCGGTGAGACTTCAGTCTGCGCTCTGCGGATTGTTGCCGAAAGGGCCGGTAGTGCGAGATTTGTTTGGCTAAAACACTTCTGAACCTGGGTCAGGCCCCATCAAGCCAACATGTGTCGATGACTCCTAGATGCAATGTAGGATGTCAGAGCTGCAAAATTGATGTGAGGAATGAGCTTTGCAGCGTTCAGTTGATGAGTTTTGATAAAATTGAGGTTGCGACACGCATGCCACAAATCTAGGTAAAGCGACACTTGGTGGGAGGTTTCTAAAATGATCTTTGCATGTAACCTCCAGCTGCTAAAAATAGATCCTTTAAACAAGGGATGCCTTTGCATGTTACCTTGGGAGGAGCAGGCCATGCATGCAAAGTAGTTTTGCTCAGTCCCGGAGGGAACCAGTCAACTCAACTGCACATGCAACAATCTGCTCAATTGGGAGGAATAAATGTGCATTTTTGGGAGGGAGCTAGGCTGACTGCCCAAAGGGATTGTGCAATTTATGGGCAGAGCAGCTGACTGTTTCCCAGGATTGCGCAATTTCTGGGCTAAGCAGTCCTGCTGGGAGGAATTACACAATTTTTTGAGTGAACAGTGATAGGCAGATTTGCGCAATTCTAGAGCCCAGCAGGCTGCCAAACAGAATTGTGCAATTTCCGGAGGGAAGGCTAGTTTCCCTCCAGAATTGCACAATTTCTTGAGGGACCTGCTCAGCCTGCAGTTGGACCAAGTCCGGTGAAACAACTTGTGAAGGGGATGCAACAAGCTTTGATGTACAGGCTATCATTCTGCAAGAAAATCATTGAAGCTTGTGTACTTGACAAGACAAGACATGCTGTTGTGAAAGGTTGGTAGGGAGGCTCCAAAACGAAGATAAGGAAAAATGTTGGAGGGTGGTTGTTGATCCAGGTGGCTCTAGAGAGACACACAGGACAAAGTGGCTCAAAAATCAAAGTGTCTGGATTATGCTCAAACTAGGACTAGATTGAAGACCTCATCATCCTGATCGTGGTGGTGCGAACGATTCATCAAACTAAGCTCGTATGCGAAAGATAGAGCTCTTCAAAGTTTGACATGACAGGGGAAAAGTGGGGCCCATAGTGTGCCACATGGCATCCCAGTAAGCAGGTGGGACCCACATGGCAGCCCCTCAACCATTGACACATGGCATTCTCTCATTTGTCTCCTAAACCCGCATAAGAGACAAAATCATTTTTAAATGGTTAATAAATAACCATATAACGAAATGTTTCAATATGGTTATTAAAATAACTATATAATACATTAAAACAATCAAACAGATGGTTTCGGGATCGGCGACAACAAACCTCGCCAAACCTTTTAAACAACCTTATCGTAGTATAAATTGCAAATCGCATTAATAATATGGTTTCGGGATCAGCGGCAATAACCCCCTCCGAACCCTCCTCCACATGTCCCACATATACATCACAACCATATATTATAACCATATTATAATGTATATCGGGGCGGGCGGGCCACGGGCGGTGGACCTGGCCCACACCCCATCACCTCAGCCCTTTATATATATGTGCCGATTATCATGCCGATATAATATCGCCGATATGTATGTCGGTGTAACCCCCGATAAAGGCGTTGATACCTCCGCAACTGCCGATCGCCGATTGATAATATTGTCGATATGGATATCGGCAGAAACCCGAATATCGCGCTAGCGCCTGTATTGATCGCCGATTTGATAAGTTGGTCACCAATTTTTTCACCAACAGCAGTTAAGGGTGCGCCGATAAGGTAATAATGTGGGGTTTAAGGGGCATGCTGCCCTATTTCAGACAACTTTATGGTTATTAAAGTTATATATGGAAGAGGCGGGATTTGATCCCCCGACCTCTCCTTAACCATATGCCTTACTTGCCAATGCACCAACCACTTCCCTTAGTAAATCTGCCAATGAGTTTTATTTAAACTCAGTATTTTTACCCCTACACGGAGTTCGAGGAGGAGAGAGATTTTCGGCACGGATTTCAAGGCAAAAGGCAAATTAATTAATACTTTAATGCATGGACCATGAATTTTGCAGGAGGGCAAAATTCTCACTTTGTCAGAATTTGACAGGTTTTATATGGTTTTTACACCTATCATCACCACGAACACAATGGTGTTGTTCGTTTATTCATCAAAAGTCTACATTTTCCAGTCATTTCCATATTGAACGTGGAACCATGATTTCAGAAAACACAGGGAGCGGAACCATGCGCCATGAAATTTTCCCAAGGAGGTAAAATTTTGAAATTTCAGAATATAGTCAAGTTTATACTTGTTTTCCATGGTTTTCTGCAGGGATCGCAATGGTGAGATCAGATTTTCCATCTGAGTTGCAGATTTGCAGTCCATCCATGGAATAGAATCTTTGAGGAACCCTAGGGGAATCTAGAAGATTCCTTGAGCCCAGAATTCTCAACCTCTCAGAATTTAGATTTTGGACAGGCGATTCATCACTACTCGACAGCACAAACCTGATGGTGTCTTTAGATTTCTTATTCTCTCATTTCTTCTTCTAGTCACTTTTCTAAGTTCCAGTGCAGATGTCCACATTCATGTGCGAGCAGCCATTTTCATGAGATCGATGCCTTGAGAGCAATGGTCTGAACAGCTTCAGCAGTGTGACATCCGCTTCTATAGATGGCCCTTGGTTGTGAGGTATATGATGTGTTCATGGACTTCTTCTTTCTGCATTATGTTGCACAGATCCTTTATTGATGTTGATGCATGATCTTGTTTATTATATGTTGTCATGATTCCTTGCTTCATGTTATGCGGAATCTTTTATGTGATGTACTTATTGTCATAACTCATCATGTTATGTTTTCATATCCCTTGTTGTATGTTGTTGGGATACTATTGTTATCGTCATGCATGTGTTTTGCTTTGACATCCCTTTTGTGCCATGTTGGCGGGATGCGCACCATGCATGTTTGTGTATCATACTGATAGGAGTTTTTTGATTGAGAGTTCTAGCTGTGGAATATCTCTTAGAGCCACTCCTGTGTGAGGGCATTTTTCCTTGTATGATCGAGACATCATCTCTTGTGTACGTCATCATTATTGACAGCACTTAATGCAACAGCCTACACCATCTTGACACCAGGGCCTGGAGACGTAGTCCCTCCTGGACGAACTCCGTTATCAACTGCTTATGTTTTCATATATTGATAATTGTTATGTTCCTCTTCTTTTCCGTATACAGATGTATTCATTAATGTTCTTTTAAAAAAGAAATTTTAACACATCACGAAAGTAAAAGGTCTTGGAAGGGTCCTTCTTCACACCCGGCTTTGGATCAAGTGGTATCAGAGCAGTCTTTGCGTTGATGTGAATTGCAGTGTGAATAATGACAGAAGATGAAAGATCGACATACGAGACCATGCTCCAACGTTTCCAAAAAAGTGGAAATTATGTATGAAATTCTACAGAAAGAGACAAAGGAAAAGAAGTGACTACAATGTCAGTTGCAAGCCACGGAAGAGGATATGGATGAACTGAAGAAAAACAAACATAATCTTCAAACAGAGAATGATGAGTTGAAGATGCGTCTACATGAAGAGAAAGAGGAGAAGCAAATTTTTCTACTACAGCTGCAAGTAAAGGACGAGGCCTTGGAAAACTTGCAGCAAGTCCCATGCGAGGTAAAAAGTAGTTCTCCATCTTCATGTATGTTTCTTGATGATGATTTCGCTGTGTTTGAAAATCACACCACAGGAATTGGCTCCAAACTGTTGAAGAGAATGCGATATGAAGGGAAAGGCTTGGGCGTGAATGGCCAAGGCATTGTCAATCCCATCAAGGTAGAGGAATTACCGTGTCGAACAGGACTTGGGTATGTCAGAAACGAAGTTAGGGAATGCGTTGAGACAGTTAGCGAACTACCAACGACGGATGACTAGAAACCCTCATCAGTTCGTTCCAAATCAAAAGAAAAGGTAAAATATGTTGATTTCCTTTTGATTTCACCCTCGCATAGTATGATGTTTGTTGGAGATTTGGAGATCCCCATTACTGGGACAAACATGAGGCTCCTTACAAGGATGAGGCATGAGGAAAAAGAAGGACTTGGTGCTAATAACCAAGGCATCACTCAACCTTTGAAGGTTGTGCATGAACATCGATTTGCAGGCTCGAGATACACTAAAGCAGAGTGCTCAAAGGTGTCAGATTCGTCCGAGACATCGTCGAGGAAAGAGAATGATGGGAAAACATTCCCATCATCCCATGGCAGTTTCCATTGTAGGGAGAGAGTCGAGGCAAGCTCTCATTGCCATTCTGACATCAGAAACAACAAAGGAAGGTATAATCACTTTTGATCTTCAAATGTTCATTTTGACCATGTTATTAATAATGAACGAAGATTAAGGCATCTAAAAACATGTACCTTTTGTGGTTTACCTAACCATACCTTTTCTAAGTGTTGGGAAAGAAGGGCAGCACTCATGAGGCATGAAAGACCCTCTCAACAGCATGAAAAGAAGCAGGTTAAGCAGATATAGAGGAAGAAAACCTACTGCAGTCATTGTGATAGAAATGGCCATCAAAGAGGCACTTGTTGGAAGCTCCATCCAGGGCAGCGCCTTAAAGACAAAGCGTCGATGCGTGAACCAGGAAGAGCAGTTGTTCAACAAGCAAAACCACCTCAGGAGGTGACCCCTTGACATTGATAAGCAAAAAATGGTTTTTTTGACATGATGTCATTTCATGGTCATTCTTTGTAAACCATTTGTTTCATTTTTAAAGTGTAAAAGTGATGATGTGTTTTCCATCACTTGGTCAGCAACAATGATGTCTGGTCATGTTTTGAGTCGTATTTTGAGTCGCATGTTAAAACTCTGAAAGGGATGTTATGTTTCTGTCACTCGTCAAAACAATATAGTCTGGCCTTATGTATGTAAATCATGTTTTGTAGTGATGATGTGTTTTCCATCACTTTTTCAAGCAACCATGATAGGTTGGCCTTGTTGTCATAGCTGGGGTATTGCGTCCATCTTGTTATAAGTTTGACCACTGAGTATGTGTTATAAACTCGTGGCAAGTATGGGACATTTTGGGTCTTTGGTTGGTCTTGTCATTCAAGCATGTAATTTGCAAAAACAATGTACTACAGGTTGCAAAAGTAGCAGGTGTCGGTTCATCACTTAAGGCTCCGAAGAACAAAGGTGAAGGAGATGGAAGCGAGACCTTTTCAGGACGCTTGTGATGCAGTCAGGGTACAAAGAGAGATGCAAATTATTTTCCATGCTTTTGGAGGACCAAAAGCTCCTCAGTGGGGAGGATTGATCCAGGTGGCTCCAAAGAGACACACAAGACAAAGATGGCTCAAAAATCAAAGTGTTTGGATTATGCTCAAACCATGACCAGATCGAAGACCTTGCTGTCCTAATCGTGGCGGTGCAAACGGTTCGTCAAATCGAGCTCGTATGCAAAATATAGAGCTCTTCAAAGTTTGACATGATAAGGGAAAAGTGGGGCCCACAGTGTGCCACATGGCATCCCAGTAAGTGGGTGGGACCCACATGGCAACCCATCAGCCATTGACACATGGAATTCTCTCATTTGACTCCTAAATCTGTATAAGAGACAAAATCATTTTTAAATGGTTAATAAATAACCATATAACAAAATGTTTCAATATAGTTATTAAAAAAACTATATAATACATCAAAACAATCGAACACATGGTTTTGGGATCGGCAACAACAAACCCTGCCGAACCTTTTAAACAACCTTATCGCAATATAAATCGCAAATCGCATTAATAATATGGTTTCGAGATCAGCGGTAATAACCCCCCCCCGAACCCTCCTCCACATATCCCGCATATACATCACAACCATATATTATAACCATATTATAATGTATATCAGGGTGGCCAGGCCACCGGCAGTGGACCCGGCCCACACCCCATCGCCCCGGCCCTTTATATATATATGTCGATTATTGCGCTGATATAATATCACCAATATGTATGTTGGTATAACCCCCGATAAAGGCGCTGATACCTCCGCAACTGTCGATGGCCAATATGGATATCGACGGAAACCCGGATATCACGTTGATAAACGTGCCAACCCTTGTATTGATCGCTGATTTTATAAGCCGATTGCCGATTTTTGCAACAACAGCAGTTAAGGGTGTGCCGATAAGGTAATAATGCGGGGTTTAAGGGGCATGTTAGCCTCCTGCTACAGCAGGTTACCCATTTTTCATGATTGACATTTTACAGGCCAACTATGTCATACGTTGCATGCTGCAATGCTCCATATTTGCTAAACAGTCACCAAGCAAAGAAGGCTACTCAAAGTTCATCTAAGTGCTTTCCAATTTTGAAAAGTCATTCCAATTTTATAGAATTTTCAGCTAAAGGGAGGTCCAAACAGCTTAATCTTGGTCTCCCTAGGTTTCAATTTCCTATTTTAGAATATAGAGAATGAAAATCTGTCCAAACAGCTTAACCTTGGTAGATGCTTAGATAGGTAGAGAATCAAAGGAGCCCAACTGCTTAATCTGGGCCCTTGGAAGAAATAAGGGTAGTTTGTAGATAGGAAAGCATAAAAAGAAAAAATTGAAATGATGGGTCTACAAATCTAAGTGCACCCAAAACAAAAGAATAAACAATGTTAGGTAAATAGGCTAGGTAGGTAGTTTTGAGGTTGCAGAATCTTGATTTCTGATCAATTCTATGTTTTCAAAGTGTCATCTCTACTCAGGGCACAATCACCAGGCAGTTTTATGTGAAGGAGCTCAAATCAAGCATAACTAACTTCCCTTTCTCCATCCCCCCCAAATCATTAACTAATTTCCCCAAAAAGAGGTCAAGATCTGCTTGATATATCTTAGTCTCATCATTTTCCATGTCATTAGCCTGGGCGAAGATCTGCTTCACTCAAAGAGGATCCATACTTTCTCTATAAGGTTCTATCTCCCCTTTGAAGCCTAAGATCTCTGAAAATTAGCGCTTTCTTGTCATCTCCATATTAACTACTGACATTATTATTTAAATCCCTATGTTTTCCCCATCCCCCTACTAAAATTATGTAGAAAATCCCCTTATGTAAATATCCCCTCCCCCTGGTTGAAATATAACCATAAATACTTCTCTGGGAATTACTAAGTCACCTGGACTTTAGTAAGAACCCTCCTTATGCATAAATTTCCATTCCCAGGTGTTTGGACCCCTTCCAAACACTAAGAAAACCCTTTCCAAATGCTAATAACCCCCACGCACATTCTTCTTTGGAAATTATTAATGTTTGTGTGATAAATTTCCACCGCGCAAAACACAGTTAACCCATTATCTAAAGTCCAAAACCCACAGCGCTGCGAAAAATTAAACCTTTAATGCGCGCGCGCTTTTACTAAACCCCGCGCATCTCTCTTTTCCGTCCACCGTCGGATCGCCTCCCCCAGATCCAACAGCCCTTGTTCACATCGGGCGCCCCATTATGGTGGTAGGTTACCACCCGACGTCCGACGGTTTTACCGTCGTACACCGGGACAGGTGGCGACCTCCCATTGCATCGGGCCGCCCCTGATAGAAACCACCTCCGTACCAAAGGCGGTCCGATGCACAAGCAAAACCGCCCTCCCCTCACGTAACAGGAGCGCCACCTCACCCTGCCACGTCGCCTCCACATCACCTCACCGAGCCTGCGCCCGGCCCACATCACCCTGCCACATGTCTCGCCACGTCACCCCGTCATACTGCCACGTCACCTTGATGATGCGAGCATGCTGACGTCATATCCATACCAAAGGACCCCACCGTTGACGTCAGCATGCTGCCGTCATTCGCCGTACTGCTGACGTCAGCATGCTGCCGTCATTCGCCGTACTGCTGACGTCAGCAGCCAGAAAACCGAAAATTCGCGCAAGCGCAAAAGTCGAGCTTCGGAGCTCCGAAATGAGAAACGGAGGCAGTTTTCGATGCACGATTAGCACGAAGCGCTAATTGCGCATCGCTACGGGAAATAGGCCATATTGGGGAATCTTTTTTATTCCTTGGCCTGTTTTGCACTGAAAAAACCCGAAACTGCCCGATTTGCTAAATTAAACCAATTTGAAGACAGAAAGAGACCAGAGACAGAGATTAAAGAGTATCATATCAAATTTGCAAACAGAAAGCACGTTAAAGAGTATCAAGAAGCGGCGAAGACCATCAATGTAGCGGCAAAGTGTATCAGAGGAGATTTTCTCAGGGCTCGAGGCAAATCCAACATTAAAACGAAAGCTCTGAAAGTCAAGAAGCAATTGAAGGCTCACCAGCACAAATGACTGCACATTAAACTCACTGAAGATCAGTGGACCAGAACTGAAGGCACCATTATGACAGAACCACTGCACCAAGCCACACAGGACACCTCATCAACTCAACTTGATTCAGTTGCCTCTAGCGCAGCCCAAAGGATTTACTTGCATTTAATTCCAGCAATGATTAGATTTTAGAAAAGTTTTTTGGCAGACCTGTTTAGGTCAGTTGTAATAAATGACTTCGGATATTTTTCTTATATATACCACCCTGAAAAATGGTTGGTGGGTTGGTTGGTCGGTTTTGTTCATCAGTAGCTTGATCTTTGTTATTTCGATCCTTTCTCTCAAGCAGAGACTCGCATTGTAACTGTGATGCTTCTATAACCAAAGATTGCTGAAAGCATGGATTCTGTAACTATCTGTTGTGTTTAACTAGCCGAGGAGTGATTGTGGAATTCCTGTGCTTCGACATGTTTCAATAAGTGCTTCTTAACTCTGTTAGTTTTATTCATGTGTGTTTTATCATAAATCCGGCTTTCTAAATTGCAGAAAAAAAGAATAGCTTAGGATTTGCTTAATTGCACCTTAGGCTCAATTTCTGTGATTTTTCATGTTTTCATCAGGAATAGTTATGAACATGCATACTTAAATTATCTTGTTTACACTATTTCTTTCACTTATGAATGATAATTTAGGAATTCTTAACTACTCCTAGATAACCATTCTTTCACTTCTCCTCTCTGTCAGTTTTGATGAAAGATTCTTAATTGCCTTTTGTCTCTGACCATCATTCCATCCTTCAGCAAATTGATCATTGTCTCATGTGTGACTACCTTGCTCCACAAGCCTCTTGTGACCAAGAAAACGCACCAGCAAGCTTTAATCCATGACTCCATGCCCAATGGTTTGAAAGTTATCACGCTTTACCTTGCCTCTCTGCTTGGAATTTCTACCTGGCATACACCTTCCATCCAAACAAAACAAAAAAACCCCTTGTACCCAACAACTAGCCTAAAATCATCATCAACAAAGTTAAATCATTAAAAGAGAGCCCTCTCTAATTGCAGGTGGGCTAGAACCTGCAATCCAAAGGTTGGTTTGTAGTTACCTTGGTCGTATCCCTACAGGAGCTTAGGGACAACCTGAGTGATAACATAATGGCGACTCCACTGGGGAACTCCTCAGATAAACTCACTAAACCACTTTGCAGCTCCACAGAGGAAGAAACCGACCTTTGAAACTCTCAGTCGACCTGTGTTTTTAGAAAAATTTCCCAAAAAAGAGATTAGAAGTTGTCTCCTAAAAAGCAAATGCATAATACACGATCAAATATTGATCCCAATCGCCCAGATGTTTTTGAAAATCCGAATTTAATCCCTAAGATCATTAGAAAACAAAATCAAAAAGAAGACCCAAGTGCTGCGAGTCCTGAGACAGTTCAGCCAAGCAGTGTTCCAACCCCTGTCAAAGTTTTATTCCGGTCAACCCCAAGTTCCCCTGGTTCATCACCCCCTTCTCCAAGCAGCTCTTCTACACCTCCATCCTATACTCCTACTACCACTACTACTCCTTCTACCCCGGTTGTTCCTCTTATCCCAGCTGCCCCAGTTCTTCTGCTTATCCCCATCATCATGGCTAATAGATATGCGCCCTTACAGTTGCCTCCTAATCCCGGGGCTATGCCTCAAGACTACCAGACAAAAATCACCTATTTTGATGGCACGAACTCCTGCACCGCCCTACAGCATACAAAGAAAATGCAAGATTACTTCGAGAGTTATGAAATTTATGATGACAGTGTGAGAATGAAGATTTTGTCCAAAGTTTGACCGGTGATGTCAGAACCTGGTTTAGGGCACTTACACCCAATTCCATATTAAACCCTGAAGCCT
>APFE031591269.1:10349-24567 GCA_000404065.3 Pinus taeda
GTAAAAGGATGAAAATGAAAAATAAAGGAGAATATCACTTTTACTTTAAGAATTTAACATTACCATGAACTGCGTATCAACACTAGGGCAAAAGTTCACTTTTATAACTTTAGACAGGCATCTAGAAGCAACTAGAAGTCACTAGGATAAACTAAAAATAAATTAGAAAACAAACTAATTTAAAAAAAAAAAACACAAGTAAAAAGCTGAAACGTGAGTTGTACGGCCCTGAAACACGTTTCAGGCCGTACTGGCCACGTTTCAGTTTCGTGAAACGTGGCAGTACGACCTGAAATGCGTTTCAGAGCTGTACCAAACGCGTTTTAGCGTTTCGTACCCGTTTCCTTATGGAAACGCCCCCTTGCCCTACGTTTCCTGCAACATAGATTGCAGGTTGACAGTAGACTTCAGGACAGAGTTTGACCAAGTTTGACCGCTGACTTCGGGACTGTTTTGGGCTGACTTTGACCTCTTGTTCAAACCAAGTTTGACTGGGTATGACTGAGCTTCTTTAAGGACATTTTGCTGCTACTTTGACCAGTGTTGACTTTTTGGATAAGGCTGAATTTAACTGCAGTTGACTGCAGATATGACAATGCTGTTTTGACTTTGGTTTGGCAAGTCAACTTTGATTTTTTTTTTTACTCTTCCTCTCTCTGCTGAACATTTGATATAATAATAAGAAGAATTGATCAAAGGGTTGTCCCCATCTTGGGGTTTTTCCTTGGCATCTGCCAAATCCGATGTCCTCTTGTCTTGGCTTGTCTTTTGCATTATTTATTATTTCATGTTTTATCTATAGTTACTGTCAATGTGATTTCTATTGGAATACTAAATTGGAAATTGTCATTGGGTTGCTAGAGAACATTGAAGTAATTGTACTAAGCATAAAACATACCATTGTTGACTAAAATTAGCATCATCCATTTTTGAAAATCCCTATGTTTTTTTTTGTTAGCTTGTCTTCAAACAAGCGGGTCTAACTTGTGGTTTGAGAAACCATGACCCATGGGCATCTAAGCCATCAAAGTCACCTGGGGATCGTATTTGGCCTAGGCCACATCAACTCGTACTCATGGTTGGATTTGTGCCCACAGGGTTCTGAACTAGTGACCTTTTCAAATTTCACCACAAAATGCCTTAACAGAACACCCTATTGCTGACTACTCTATGTCCCGTAAGCCAAACATCTTTATGTTACTATGCTGAATGTTTTGAAACCTTTTCTCTAGTTGTTTCCATGCTTGCAATATTTATCTATTGGAGTTTGACTAAGTTGAGGTATGCCTCATCCCATTTGGATTTTTTTTCATTATTCCCTGGTTTGACAATTTTTGAGCAATTTGGTGAGTTTTGAAGCTTTTATACTATTACAAAGATTGAACATAGTTTATATCCTATAATGTTTCTTGATTTTCATATCTTCCATATTATGGTGGAAGATGATACTGATTGAAGTAAAACATTTATAAATTTCCAACTATTTTCTATTTGAATTACTTCTCCATGTTCTTTCTTGCGCATGGTTGTGCTTCTTACACAATTTTGTTAAATGTTGCATTTGCTATTGCACTTGTGTTATACTTATTGTCGAAAACATGCTTTTACAAACCATTTTGTAATAATTATTTTGTTCATAAGTCATCCATGTTTGACCATCGCTATTTCTTTTTTTCCCTTTTCTTAGCTTGTCCATAAACTGGTGTGACTAACTTGTGGCTTGAAACCACAACCCAGGGGCATCTAAGCCATCAAAACCACTTGGGGATCGCACCTTTCCTGGGCCACACCAACCTTTACTCATGGCTGGATTTGTACCCAGAAAGTTTCAAACTAGTGATCTTTTCACCACAGGGTGCCTTAATAGAAGAACCTATAAGTGGTTGCTCTATGACCCGTGGGTTGAACATCCCTATGTTAATCCATGCTGAATTTTTAAAACCTTTTCTCTAGTTGTTTTGGTGCTTGTAATATTCATCTATTAGTTGTTCCATTCATGAGTACCTAGCAAGTTGCCTTGTTATTGTTTACTTTGTAGCCTTAGAAGGTCTTCTACATTGGCTAGGTGTCTTAGCATGTAGAAGATATTCAATTGCCTCTTTAGGTGCTTGCTTGCTGGAGTAAGTGATTTTATGATTTCTTTCCTAAGGTTAACTTAGGAAAAGTACAATAATTTAATGTAATTAATTATTGTAGACTCTTAGGCCAAAGTTCTAAGGATAAATAATAAAATTATTTAAGTGCTTAGATATAATCTCAATTGTTGATCTCAAGTAAGGCTTAGGATTTAATCCTAACCTTTAATCACTTAGGAGATTAGTGTTAGGGATTTTGGCTTAATAAAATTATAAAATAAGCCTAAGGGAGAGGTGAAGACTCGTTATGTCGAGGAAGTGATTTTTTGAAGAGCGAGAGGCTCGATTAGACTGAAGAGTAGTGAGAAGAAGAATTACAGCAGGGAATTTTCGAGAGAAATTTTACGGGAAGTTGAAGTTAGGAGAGAGAGAGGTCAAGTTAGCCAATGAAGAGGCCAAAATAGTGGAGGGGGGGCAAAATATCCAAAGGCCGAATTTCTCAAGTGCGTAAGGGCCATATGAGGGAAAAGAGGGGCCGAAATGTTGGTGAGGGAGGCTAAATTTTTTAGACGTTGAGTTTCTTTAGTAGTGCTAATTTCCAGGGGCCAATTTCCTTGACGAAGATTTTTCCCAGTGGTGCCGAGTTCCAGGTTCTCAACAATTGCATGTTTTTGTGTATTCTCTGTGGGTTTAGGCCCAAATTTTCTTGAGAAATTTAATATGAAGGAAGATTGTGTTGGGCACAAATTTGTTGGTGTAGTGTGATTGATTTCCTATTTCAACTGCATTTTATTTTCTAAGTTAGTATATCAGTGTGTTTATTTTATCAACAATTTCATAAATATATGAGATAAAGATTTTCTGAGTTTTTAATAAGTTGTTGAAAGTAAAATAAATTAGATTTGGTATAAAAGAATTAATAGTTATTGCATGTAGAAATGTATAGCTACATATGGATTCCACTACTCATGGGTACATGCAAGTATTGTCTCATAGCTATATGTTCTTGAAATATGATGAAGCATCGTTGGGATAATATGAACTATGGTGAATGAAGGTTAAGATGACACAACATGAGGATAAGATGGTGTTGATCATATGGGCACATAAGTGGGGCCCTGTTAAGTGTTCTAGTTAAAATGGCTTCCAGTCAACAAGGCCCCATAAGAGGCTGTATCATAGCTATATGCTAACTTGACAGGCCTTTAAAATAAGGTAGTAGTATTAAGTATAGATACCCATGTAATTCCTAATTTTATTGTGTAACTATCATTGTAGGACCAAGAACAGAGAGATTTTAAGGATCCATACTTATCATAGAGTGTGGAAACCTTGGTGATGTTGTTTATAACGAACAAGGTTTGTATGCTTAGAGGAATGCTTTGATACCAATGTAACGAACAAAGTTCGTATACGCAACAATAATCTTCAGAATGCTTCGAAGACAAATACATCCATTATAGGACAAGTAATTGTATATGGAATATTATAAAAGAATTGATGAGATGATTACAATGAGGGTGAGGGCCTCCTTATATGCCCCAGGCATGTGCCTCTTCACCAATGGTCATGTCCTTAGGGACATACCTCTTCATTAACTAATTAATCATTATTTATGATGTGTTATTATTATTATTATTTATATCTATATTTTATTCATAACATTGCCTTCCTTTTCAAAAAGCTTTGCCCTCAAAGCTTTTTGCTGATAAGGCGTGTCATTTGTTTCTTTGTCTTGTAATCTATTTGCATATTTCGGTATTTTTCGAGTTGTCATCTTCGTTGATGCAAGACGATATGACCCTTTCAGTGATAAATAAAATTGCCGATTTGAGAAGGGATCAGAGCATCCTAAATTAATCTTCTGTGAAACTTGACAATTACTTGATAGCTGGGACAATTTGTTATGGATCCTTCTGAATTGTGTCGACATCATTATTCTTCAGAACATGAGTTTGTTGTTTCTGTTTTGAGTGATACATATACACATATTGATTGGAATGTCTGCTCTTGTGGTTCAGATGTCGATAAGGAGTATTGGTGATTTGATTTTATATTATCATGTGTTTGACAATTTCTTGATTTACTCTAGGTGTCGATGTTGAGTTGGTTACCAAATCTTCACTTGGAATTTCCATTGTTTGAGTTGCAACAATTGAATATGTTTTTCCTTCAATTGGTTTGTTATTTTCGTGAGTTGTGGTATTGATTGGTTCAATGTTCGTATCTTTTTCTTCAACTTGAACTGAAGACTTCGACATTTCTTTTGTGATAAATTCTTCTAATTTGTTGTTCAAAGATTTCTCATCATTTTTAAGTTTCTTAATTTGAGTGAGTAGACTCTGATTATGATTATTAAGCAGTAAGATTTTCTCATTTTCTGAGTCGATTTTATTTTGGCATTCGAGTTTCTCGTTTTTTAAACATTTGATTTGTTCTAATAATTTTTGGTTAAGGTCCTTTAAGCGTAATTTTCCCTCTTTTTTTTGATAAACTTTTGTTGAGTTCCTTTTCATAAATTTCCTTTTCTTGATCTAATTGGTGCTTCTTAGCTTTGCATTTTTGACTTATGCAAATAGTTTCTGATTATGTTCCTTCAAACATGAATTTTCCTTGTTTTTGTTGGATATGAATTCTTCAAGCTCTTTCTGCTTCTTTGATACTATTTTTGGATCTCTTGAAACATTAGTTTCGAAATATCCTTGAGGTCTTTTGATGAAGGCATTATCAGTTCTGATTTCGTTGTCATGTCCTAGAATGTGACCATTTTCTTCTTGTAAGGGAACGTCAAGATTTTTTTTTGTGTTTAACATGAACGTACCTAATTCCTTGAACCAATGTAAACCGAGAATTACGTCAAACTCTTTGTCAAGCATAGTTACGACACATACTTGAAATATGTACTCATAATGATCAACTGTCACTTGTAAACCATTAATTTCATACTCTTTTTCGCCAAAAATACCTTTTCTTTTGCCTATATTTGGCTCTATAACGAATAATTGATTTGCCAAATTAATATTGATGTAATTATTCTCAATGTTTGTATTAATAACAATACTAATCTCTTTCCCTTGGATATACCCATTTAATGTAAATAATCTAAAATTTACAATTGGAATACTTTTATAGGAGAACCTCCCTTCCTTTATCATTTTCGAATTAGACTCAATTTTTTGTTGTGTCAAGATGAACGTAGGGTTTAAAAGGTAACCCTTTTATTCTTATTATCTATGAAACCGGATTCGCTCTAAAGGGGGCACGAATCCCGAATCGGTCGAATCCGACACGATTCTGTACGGATTCGTGTCCATTTTTTCTGACACGTCGTGTCCGATTTCCCCACGTCGTGTCGGAGGGTGTCCCGAAAAAAAACGAATTGCGTCGCTTTTTTGGAAACGAGTCATGTGTATTGATGCAAACCGTGTAGTTTCCACTGATTTTAGAGGTAGTTTCCAGTGATTTTCGAGGTGGATACAATCAGAAAATGTCACATCTTTCACTATTTCCATAGGGGGTTGTTTTATTGTTAATACACAGCATGTATTGTGGGGGATCAGCACCTCGATGAGGCTGCTGTGGTTGCTTGCTCATGATTTTAATGCAAACAGCAGTAATATCCAAGACAGCAACGCTATAAATTTGAACTGACTGCAGATGTGCCAAGTAAAGATGTCGTCCTCCCTTAGAACAGACTTTTAATGAAAACGGATATCCTAAGTCTGCTTCAGAATAGACCACAGAAGTTAATCCTCAGAACAGAAAAGAACTATGAAATTGCTTCAGAAACTCAAGAAGATCAGTCCTCAGATCTTTTTGTTATAACTTTGAATCTATTTCCAGCCAGTTGTTTATCATAACTGGAATTGATTGAGGCTGATTTGACCTACTGTTTGAGGGTTCAATCGATGCATCATCCAAAACAGTGACCTCTTTGGAAAGTGTGCCTCGGTGACCTCTAATTTTCAACCCGCTGTGCATGCATGTTAGTTATTCTAAGGAAAAGACAGCAGTTGAGAGAAATGTGCTCCACTGAAGCTCTGGTTGGCACTGGTGTCTTTCAACCTGTGGTTTTTGGAAAATATTTTCATTTGATTCTCTTCATCTCTGTGAAGTTTCTTATATGATATATCAGTCCATGTTCAGGAATAGAATGCATTAAAGTCTTGTTCCTCATTCATGACTTAGTCTCCACAAAATAATCTGCCAAACTGCCTCATATTCGACTTATCGATCTGTCATACTCATAACAAACCTTATCATCTTCAGGGGTTATGTTCAAATTGTTATTGAACAGTTCAATTGTTTACTGAGATGATGAGATCTTGCTACAGGACTTTAGTCTTTGACTCTTTAGCTGATCTGCCTGCTCGAAAATCTGCTACAGCCTACAGGTTTCTTGTGACCCACTGACCATGGTTTAAGAAGAACAATTCTGAGCATGGCAATTACTATAATTATTAATAACTGTCTCAAAACAATTGCCAAATGAATGTGCCTCTGCTGTCAGACACTATGAGCTTCACATCTTTATTTCCAGCACTGTGAGAATAACTGTGCCAGTGTGCAGTGTGATACTGATGTCCTTAAGGCTTACTACATTGCTTCTCAAAATCTGACAAGTGAATATTTCACATAATTCTAAATGTTTATGAAATTGAAGGTATTCTTGAGAGAGGACTCAGTACCCACTACCCAATGATTAAAATTTAAAACCTCAATAAATTATTAAATTTGTATCATTAATTAAAATTTGTGTAAGAAATATCATAATATCTAATTTTTAATATATATATATTATATTATAATATATATATAATATTTTAATAAAATAATATATAACGTGTCCTAACGTGTCCTGTTCCGGGGGGTCAGCGTGTCCGAATCCGACACCACGAATCTCGAATCCTACGTGTCCCGAATCCCCGTGTCAGGTGACTTAGCTTATTATTATTTTATAAATCTTTGAAACTTTACCTTGTAAATATTTAATCCTTGAATGATTTGGTTCATTATTTTTATTTTTTTTTATTTTTTTGTGGAATAGGTTTATGTATTCCTTCTTGAAAAACTGTTTTTATATGAGCTAGTATTATAATGTATTGTAACTTTTACTTCTTCACGTACCTTTTTTTTTCTAATATTTTTTATTAATTTATTTTTATGAGCTCTATTAATATAGTGATTCATTCTTATTTACTTTCCCCAAACGACCTTGTTATGATTCTCTTAACCCTTTTCCGAAAAAAAATAAAATTAAACATGTATGGATAAGTGACCATATGGACAAAGACAATGATTCACTTTGAAATAGTGGCTATGCGAATCAATAAAATCCATTTGTGTTTTGTTGTATGGACTAAGGAATCCATATTGTTATGTGGTTGCATAGGAGTGTATGGCAGTGGTGGAAAATGTGGTTGGACGGGAGAACTTACTGCAACTGAAATGAATGCGACAGACGTGAATTTGTACGGACTTACACGACGATGTATGTTCAATTTTCAGGCTACGACGGCGGACGAATTTGTTGGCAACTTGTTTGGAGATACTATTTTGGCGGATGTGCTGTCAGGTGTGGCAATTGGGGTGGCTGCGACACGTGGGTTGTTGGAGAAGACAGAGGGTGTTCAATTTGATTCAACGGCGACTTGAGGTTGAACCATGGATGTGTCATCGACGGTGCCCTGTCGGCACTGCGTTTTATGGTTGCGAATGTTGGCTAGTGGAGAAGGTTTGTGGTGGTTGTAGCGACTCTATCAGCAACGCCTTGTCTATTGTTGGTGGTAGCCGTAGATGGCCGATGGGCAGTGACTGCAATGGCAGCTTGTTGGCGGTAAGTATTGTCAGGTGGTCATGACTGCCTTTTTTGTTTTTCTTCTTTAAATATAATTGTTTAAAAATTATTTTTGACTATTTTTATTATTATTTTTATTATATATATATATATTATTTGATTTTTTTTCTAATATATATATATATTTATATATATATTTTTTTTTTTTCTTGTTATGGCCAAGGGCCAATTGGCAAAGATGGAGAAACTCCAACTTGTGTAGCGAAACACTTCAACTATAGCGACAACAAGGTTGACGAAAATTTGATGGCCAAAGGCCAGATCAGACTGGTTTTGTGCAACGGTTGAGTGACCAAAGGATCGAACAACTCTGATACCAATGTAACGAACAAAGTTCATATATGCAACAATAATCTTCAGAATACTTCGAAGACAAAGACATCCGTTATAGGACAAGTAATTGTACATGGAATATTATGAAAGAATTGATGAGATGATTACAATGAGGGTGAGGGCTTGCTTATATACCCTAGGCATGTGCCACTTCACCAATGGTCATGTCCTTAGGGACATACCTCTTCATTACCTAATTAATCATTATTTATGATGTGTTATTATTATTTATAACATTGTTTTTCCATGGCACTTGAGAATCTAGGTTAGCGTCTTAGAATCTCTGACACTACCAACTCAAATGCCACAACAAACTACTTTACACAAGGAAATATAAACAATAATAAATCAACATGTGCACAAAATAGACAACTTTTTTTTTCAACAACCCAACTTCGTTATATTATCAATCTATAATACAACAGTTTAGGGCTCCCGTACTAGAGATCATGGCCCTCATACAATCATTGATACAAGAATATACGACTAGGGTTTGGTGTCAACAACCATGACAACCAATTTACCCTGATCAAGATACAACTGATCGTCTAAGTGATGTAGTGAACAATCATAACTCCTCTTGGTCGTACCCTGAACACATCTGCTGGTCCTTTTGCTCCTAATCTGCAACTTTGCCTCTATCAGTGGTCCTACTCCTTTAGGTCATTGAACACGACTCCAATCTCCCCTCTAGCTGATCATCAATGTTGCATTAATCGTTATCGGGATAATATCGACGCAAGGAAAAAATCGTAAGTTTATAAGGGTTCTCCCCTTTTGGTCAGTGCAACCATCTGACATAATAGTGCATCCTGTTTGTGCCTATGATGCCCTAAAATCCTCCAATCTTTGGGTGCAGTCACGCTTTTCATTTTGAAGAATCTGAAATCTAAAATCATGATAAGAAGGGATTTTGTACCTTGGGCCAACACTTGCAATAGCATCAACAACAGGTTGGAAAAATGGATTATTCCTTACAATGTTGAAAGGAATATCACTCTAGAGGAGAAATTTTGCCAGCAACTTGTCAGCTCGTTTTTTCTTAGTTCTTTTTAGCATTGAACTGATAGATGGCTATGAACCAGGTGTGGTTCGAGGAACAAAAAATGATGTGGCAGCTATCGGATTGGTTGATGCTGCAATGGAACCAGTGCCACTTGCTTCAACTGACCTTTTTAGTTGCCTTTTGATTTCTTCTTTGGCCTCTCTACTCTGGTCTAATTTTCTAAATTTTCCAATGCTTTCATGGCTCTTTGGATGAGTTCAAGATTTGTATTTGAACAAGGCCCTACATCTTTTCCAGGGATTTGTGCAAGGTGATACTTCAACCTATACACCTCCCCGGACATAGGATGGCCACACGACTTGCAAGTCAAGTTTAGTCTATCATTCGGAGGATTAGGTTCACCATATTTCCAGAAAGGATCCAATTTCCTTGGCATGTTTGTTTTTGAACTTTGAAGTTGCAAACTTGAATGGTGTTTCGGTGAAGTTGTGAACCTATGGGAAAATAAGGATTACAATTTTGTATTTACAAAATTACAAGTTACAAATTTACAATTTAGTATTTTAATTTTTAATTTTTAAATTGTACAATGAAAACCCAAGTTACCCAACCAAAACAACCATTCCAAAGTTCAAACCCAAGTTACCCAACCATTCCAAACCCAAGTTACCCAATCAAATGGTAAAAACAATGAAAAAACATAAACAATGTTTAAAAACAATGAAAACAAAAAAAATTGGTTCCCATAGTCATACCAAGTTACCCAACCAAAAGCAATGAAGAAATACAAAAACAATCTTTAAAAACAATGAAAACAAAAAAAAAATTGTTGCCCATACCAAGTTACCCAATAAAAAAGAATGAAAAAATACAAAAACAATGTTTTTAAACAATGAAAACAAAAAAAATTGATCCACATATCGTTTCTATGGAGAAATCGGTCTCCTCTTAATTTTCTCCTCTAAGCACTTGAATCAGCTTCAAACCCTCTCCAGCAACGTCTCCCAGCTCTTCTTTGCCCTCTACGCGGGACTGTGCAAATGAATTCATAAAAAAACCAAAAAAAACTTTATAAAACCTTGTTGCCGCGATACCGGCGATAAATTCGAATAAAAATCGCTATATTTTCGTTTTATTGAAAAAATCACGATAAAACGATAAAATCGCGATTTTATCGTGATTTTCACAACACTGTTGATCATTAGTCCATAAATGAATCAACACATAGGGTCTTCTTGCGAGTTGTTCACAACTCTGTTTGTGAACAACTCCTTGATTGCCCAATGCTGCTTCTCAACTCTTAGGGACTTCTTCCCTCTTTTGCCTTCTTGTGCTGCTCCAATGGGGCAAACTTGGGGCATGGAGGATTGCCCTCTATCACTGCATGATGTCCTTCTCTTCAACAAACTTGGGCTTGTCAAACTCCTTCACTTGGTTGCCTTCTTTCTTCACTTCAAAGATCAGTCCCTGAAGCTTCACTTCCTGCCTCTCCTAGCATATCTGAAGTCCCTCTCTGGTCTACACTTAGGGCCTCCGTGGATACCTACGTGCTCCCCTCCAACAACCTCAAGATGTCCAACACAAACTGTCCTAAACTAGGACACTCAACCACCCAGAATTTAGGCATTGTCAAGGTTATGTCAACCCTACTAAATAGCTCCAAAACTCCTTCTCTAGCTGTGGTGTAGATTCTCCTTAAAGCCTCCTCACTTTGCTGCCTCTTGAGGACTGATATGGCACTGTTTCAAGCATTTTAGCACCTCCAAATGAGAGCTATAGGACCTTCAACGCTTCTGTAAGAATACATAGAGACTTGGCCTTATTTATGAGGTCTGTTCCACCACTAAACTCACACCAAGACTACCCATAACTCTCTTAAGGTTTGATTTGCCTACTTCCAAACTCGGCCTGAAGACTAATCACATAAATATACTCAAACAAACTTCTTCCTTCTTCGCTGGTTGCTTTGCATCTGCAGCTCCTTCAGATGCTCTCCCACTAAGACGAATTACACTTGGCTTGATGCCAAATGAGGTTGCTCCTCCTTCTATTTATATGTTTCTACGGGTGCAACGAACTGTTGAAAAGTGTAACTAGGTTCGGTCTTCATAATGACATGTAATTGTGATTTTATGTAAAAGATGTAAAGAAGAAAAATAAAATTATTGTAATGCTTGCATCACGGGTTTCATGAGAAAGTGATTTTATTTTTAGTTAAGGCTTCCATTGTGAGCCTTTAGGGATTTTGTCATCTAGTCATAAAAGTCTAAAGAGTCATTGTCATGTATTGAAGGCATGTTACACCTTGTAAAAAGTCAAATTTGTTTTTGTAATTCACCCTCCAAGACCTTGTCACCAACCCTCGCTCAAGTCGGCCTACGATGAAAGGATAATTCTAGAAAGGTGAAGTCAACCTACTCTAGTGATCATGTCGGCCTACTCCAGTGATCATGTTAGCCTAATAGTGATGGCTCAACCACTATATGTCGCAGTACTCGGCCTCATTTTGAGGACATCAATTCAGTGAAGCAAGTCTCTAATAACAAGTGCGAAAATCCTACTATAAGGAGCCCTTAACATTAGCAAAGACCGAAGGATGAAAAGCGAAGGAAGTGACATTATTGGTGGACTGTTTTTGGGCTATTCTACCCTCATACGTGCAAAGATTACAGATCTGAAGGAGGCCAAAAGTTGCAGTCATAAAAGGGTGATCAAGTTTGAGTAAAGACTTCGCTGAAGGAAGCTGAGTAGAAGAGAAAGGAGTCTCTCTTCTATAGGAGACTATTCAAGGATCAAAAGGCTGATCTAGGGGTTTTGTTGTAAAGAAAAGAGTTGCAGACTTACAAGAATAGGCCGAGATTTTGAAGGAATCTGAGAAGAGCGAGAAGAAATTAGCGTTGATCTAAGGGTCAAGAGGAGGCTTGTGACTTGGTCATGGAAGGGCTCTAGTATCAAGGGTCTTTGTCATGGTCTTGGTATTTGTCAATTGAAGGTTCTATAAGAAGAATTTGTTTTGGTTTTCCTCTCAAAGAGTGAGAGCTTTTGGCCCTGGCTGACAGACTATACACTGTCTCTTGTTTTTGTATTGTTCAAAAGTTGGTAATTGTCTTGATGAAAAGAACACAATAATAACACAAGAAGAGAAGATCATAATCAAAAAGTAAAAAGACACTCACATGCAATTATCATAATAGAGAAATCATCTATCTATTGATGCCCTAGATTTCTCAACATGAACAACCCTTAATAGGGCACCTCTAAGTCAAATTTGACTTGATAATTTTGTCACAATCCCATTCTTTAACACATAAAAATTCATATTTTCATTTTTGCAAGGCCTCTCTTGGTGCTTGAAGCAACCCCTTGTTCCTCTAAGAGTGCTCTTCCATCTTCAAGTGCCAAGTGTCCAAAATCCTCCTTGGTTTCACACCCACAAGCTTGGGTGCAAAGCCCACATCTTGGGTACTTAGCTCACAAAGCACTTTTGTGGTGCCAATTCCTCCGCAACCTAAACCCTAGGGTTTGGAGTACCTCCCAAGCTACCAATCTCAACAAGTGAATCTTACTAATTCTTAAAATGGCAACCATAAATGTTTAGCGATATTTTTGTAAAAGCATTCAAATTTCTAAGGATTTTATTTACTGTCTAAAAGATTAGGGTGATTTTAGAGTAAATCCTATAGAATTTGGGTGAATAGTTTCAGGGAAAAAATGAAATTTGGCAAAATCTTTTTTTGGAGAAGAACATGGAAAGTTAGCCCATAAAATTTCCCCTAACCCATACCCCACTTTTGGGGGCTTGTCTCTTGTGATTCCGTTTTATAGGGAAGTTTTGTGATTGCGGGTGGATGTCCCATGTTATCTGCTAAGTTGTACTTCAAAGAATCTGAAGACCCCATGGCCCAATTCACAGGGCACTAATAAAAAATTTCTGAAGTGTAGATGTCAATAGGGCACCTGTGACCCTTTCTCTCTCCTCTCTCTACTTTCTCTCTCTCCCAAATTTCACAAGCCTTGCAGGGAATTGTATGAAATGTCGCTAGTATGATGAACTGTTGTAACAGACTTAGGCAACATGGGACTTGATCTTCAAGTGAGTCCACTCTGTAGTGTTTCTTTAACTTAGCTAATTATTCTCGCTTTTCAACGATGAATAACTAGCTGAGTTTTTTCACTCATATACCTTCAAAAATGGAGTGCAGCTTGAGGACTGGGCTTTGGGTCCATCCTAGTGCCTAGGGTCGATGTATTTTAAACCATGCTAGGACATATCTAAACTGTCCCAATATTTGACTAGACTTCATAGGATTTTTTAATTATTAAAATTTCCCACAGGACAGGATTTTTAATCAATTCCTTGTGTAAATTTTAAATAAGTGGTCCTAGGAAACGATTGGGGCATGCGAGTATTTGAAATTCATCCTCAGAGCCCTGAAATTATCCCAAGACCCACTTTTGGGGTCGGAAAACGAATATTATTCCCTCAAAACCCTCTTTTCCTTACACAAGTGGCAAAAGTCGCAAAGTTTTTTTTTTTAATAATTGGAAAATATTTATTATGTTTTCCAAAGGCAACAAAGGCAAGCAGGATGACTTGGCTTAGTGGAGGAAAAGACAAAAAAAAGGAATCAATTAAAAATTATTGAGTGGGGGACAAGATAAGTGACATGGCAGCCACTTCATCGCCATAAGTTATAGTGGGCCAAGTCAACAGGCAGTCAAAATGGGGGCTCGAGTTTCCCACTTAGGCAGGCCAAGAGTCCTTTACCACCACAGATTAAAAAATCAGTTAAGGGGGGAAACCTTGTCATCCACTACCAACCATGTTGAAATTTGGTACCGGAGGACAGGTGGTTCTCTTAGGCTTTGATCTTTGGCCTAGGGAAAAGTGTCCAAAAGATTTTAATTTTTCTCCTAAAGTGACTTTATAATTTTTATAAAGTTAAA
>APFE031591269.1:36332-106378 GCA_000404065.3 Pinus taeda
GGGAAAAAGCCAAACATGAGCTCTACCCCTTTCATCATGGCCATCACCCTGGTTCCTAGGGCCCCTCACATTGGTCCCTTACATCATTTAGGAACCCATGATTGTCCCAACCCCTGGTGGGCGATGAATTGCCCCATCTTAAAGGGGGTATTCACTGCTATATCCTACACATCATGCTCTCATCCCCTGGAGCCCCAAGCAGTTACAAAAGAAAAAGCAATAAAAGACAAAAGACATATGAAGAAGGGTGGAAAAATAAAGACCTAGGTAACTCATGTACCACGATTGCTCCCTCTTACATTCATACACCCAAGTGTGGGTTTCCCTTATTATGGCTACCCTTGTATTGTGGCATGTGGCTTGGAGCCTTTTCTTGATGTCCCATTCTATTCCACCATTATATCACATGCCACTTGCCATTTTATGGATGTAACATGGAAATTTCACCCCCTTGGAGGTTGAAATCATCGAATAGGGTCCTTGGTTAACCTTCTTCTTGAACTTGGATACACTTGTACATTTTAAAGCCCACTATGGAAGGGCATGCCACCATGAAGTGTCCACTTGGTTCCATGATTTGTAAGCTTATTTACTCAATTGCACTAATGAATTTTGTATTGGAAGGTAAGGGGACACATTTGATCTTATACAGGGTTGTAGGTGAGTCTTCATCTTGGGCTTGGTCTCCCTATATGGGGTCAAAGCCCTCCAAAGGGTCATATTAGTGTTTGTGGGGTGAGTGTTGAGAGCCACGGGTCTCCACCATATCTTAGAGCACATTTCCACTTCATGGGATCTTTCAGTTCCACCTATTGCTTGCTCGTGTTCCACCTTTTTTACGATGATGATGCACCTAGAGCACCTTGCCTAACTGGCTTTGCTCTTGCACCACGCACTTGGCAGTTGATCTAGGGCCCAGATGAGGATGTGTCTCACCGGGAGAGATAATGGGAGGGCTTGCACCATTCTTCTAGCCCTTACAGATGGGATATATGCTTGGTCGGTCCATTTGGAGACCCATGAGGATGTTTTGTTCCCCCATAGCCACATGGGGACACCACATGTTGCTTGCTTGGATATCAAGGGCCCAACTCCTTAATCACTATGTTTGGAGCTCATTTATTCATCTTGGCATACATTGGACTCCATTACGTCCAGGGTTGGGAGGGAGCCTCCCCCCCATTGATATGCAATTCATGGTAATGTTAAATTCTTAAAGTAAAAGTGACATTCTCCTTTATCTTTCATTTTCATCCTTTTCATTCTCTTTTATGAAAGATAAAGGAGAATGTCACTTTTACTTAAATTTTTAACGTTACCATGAAATGACTCAGGATGTTTGAGAGTGGTTCCGACCTCATTAGATTTCATATGGAGAAAGTAGAACTTTAAATCTCACTCAAAGTCCAACAGACTTATTAGTTTTCAAGATTTTAGGATTAGGGGGATTGCAATGTTTCCATTGGATTTTATCATGTACTAGGGTATGGAACTTGTCAAGAGCAACAATCCCTCTATGTACCTTGATGTTAGTGACATTGGCTGTCGAACTCCTCTATCAAGACCCTACTAAAAATGTACCCATCACTCAAACAAAATCTTGACTTGACATGCTATGTTTTTGTATCTTGTGTTAATGCTTAGATGACGATATTAGTGACAAAGATCCCAAGAGAGACAATAATTTTGATGATAAGTAGATATTTGTTGTAGCATGATTTTTTTTGGATGACAGAGGCCATCTAGAGCCTGTTTGTTGATGTATTTTCAGTTCAGAGATGGATTACACTTGATGCTATTTTGGTTATGTACACACCTACATGCTATATAAATCGAAACTTGTAACTTGTGGACCCGTGGTTGATGAAGATTGTAAACTACTAGATGATTGATGTTATATGGTTTAATCCATGTTTTTATGCTTGTTATAACTAATTCATCATTCTACATGCTTTCTCAGAAATTAGACATTTCTCGTGGCAACAAGAGGCCCAAGTATTATCAATAGATAATAGATTTACTTGTCTTTTCTAGTTTCTAGTAGTTTTTATAACTGTTGACTCTTTCATATTTATTATGATATTTTCTGTAAACAATATATGACAATTTAAGTTTGAAGTTTGAAGTTGGCAATTATAACTCATTGTTAATGAATTATGAATTTGATGCTTCGTGAATGTTGAAACATTTCATTTCATGTTAGATATTCTTTGTTATCGTTTGGTTATTTGGTAATGGTAATGGTTACAAGTACAAGTTACAACTTTAGTGATCAATGATGAGAAATGTTATATATCGAATTTTGAAAGCTTGAAACTTTAAGATTGATGAATCATGAGACTCGATATGTTGTATGTTACTAACTTGTGGACATGTTTGATGAGGATGATAACTTCTAGATGATTAATGTTATATGTTTCAATCCATGTGTTTTTTTTGTTAACTAATTCATCATTCTACATGCTTTTGTTGACATATATGCAACAAAATATACTAAAATATATATTATATAAAAATTCGCTCCTGAATCACTCCCAAACCGGGAGCTTTTGAAAATGTCGCTCCCCGCTCCCTCTTTTGCTCCAGCACCCCGCTTCCACTCCTGCTTCCATATAACCTTGATTAGGCCTTCTCAATAGCCCTTCGACCTATTGTATCTATTGTTTTGCCCTCTTGGGAGGCTTATTGTTGTATTATGGAGCTATCATGGTGGGCTTATCAGCAAGGGATGCTATTTTTGCTCATTACTTTATTAGTAGGGGCATTATTAGGCCTTATTAGGCAAATCAAATCCCTTAGGGAGGATATATTGATCTGATGATCATTTCATTTGATCATCACTTGGATTTGGATCAATTATTTCTTCTGGGAATTTCACTATAGCCTTTTGATGGGCGAATTGGTTTCTTAATGCATTTCGATGTTTGGAAGAGCTTAGTTCTTGTCTAGGAGCTTTGATTTTCTTGTACTTTGATGATTGGAATAATTTCTTTATACTTGTGAGTACTCTTTTTCATGTTTATCTCGTACTTTGACTCATTTAATGATCTATGAAATATTTTTGTTCATGAAGCTGGTGTAGCTACCCTAATGCTAATGCAAAGTTGCTAATCTTGACTTTGTGAGGCATTTTTGATTTAATTATTGTGAAGTATGGTGAATTATTGTCCTAGGGGTACATGATTGTTCATGATTTGCCTTGATAAGTCATCATTTTGTAGCATAAAAAGTATAAATTTCCTTAAGTAATCTAGTTACTGCTAAAGGCCATACGAAGTTGTTGGGGAACTCCTTGGTTGGGAATAAGCATCTCTAAACATTGATTCCATTAGACTCCATTCTCCCAATAGGCTAGGCACTGGTCTAGTCCTAGGTGATAATCAAAAGAAAATTATTTTTCACCTCGCCTCCTTTTCTAAGGACTAACCCTAGTAGGCCTTGTAGGGCATCACACAAAATTCATTCTAGCCATCCAAAATACTTGAAAATTGGTAAAGAACTGCACTGGGGTCTTCTTGAGATGTCCTCCAAATTTGAGACCAATCCCACTGTGGAATCTCAAGATATTGCAAGTCCTAGCTCAAAGACCGTTTTTCTCCCTAGGGTTCCTTGGGTTAGTTCTTTCATTGGGGTCATTGCATTCAAATATCAAGAAAAATCTAATTTCTTTGATCCTATTCTCCACCCCAACTCGGTCTAGTCCATTAGTTTGTTGTTCAACCCCAAAACCTTAACCTCATTTGGGCCCACTAGGGCTTCTTTGTGGTCCGACACCTTGTAACTCCAATTTCACAAGGATTGCTTAGAAACCCTATCTTTCCAGGATTGTTTGGTTCAGGGAACTTCATATCAAGAAATACCTCTCAACCCTAGATCAAGGTATACCCTTACCCCTTCTTAGAGAGCCATACATCTTGCTTCTAGAGCAAGTAAGCTTGTCATTTGAGCCTCTGCTGTGTATAGGAATTTGGAATCAATTTACATCCTATCATTGATCTATCTCTCCTAGTGATTTTTTCTCATACTGGGACTCTCATTGGTGAAAGTCTGTAAAAAGCAGGGAGCTTTAGTTGAGGTGACAATGGGCTATTGCTTCATTGTTGCCACTTGACCCAGTAGTTACTCAATAGGAACCCCTCCTAGGAGCCTTGCTAGTTTGATTGGTAATATTTTGGCGCTGTTGCCAAGGACATGAGACGTGTGCCTTGTTCCCCATATGACATTATTGACACATAATTTCTTGGCAACTCCATTGGAGGAACAAAGCCCTAGTTCCTCATTGAACTTCAAGGTCAATGCTTGTAGGGTGAAGCAAGCATTTGTAAAGGCAATTTCAATCAACCTGGCGACTCCACATATGATCTCCATAGAATACTGAACACCATGTGGGATTGGGCAGCAAAGCATCCAACATTGGATATTAAATGGATTATGGGATACCCAAATGCCATTGATTATAATCGTAGGGAACCCTTACCATACTTCGATGGTGACCCATGTGATTAATTTCAATGAATATATTTGAAAGGTCAACGTGGTTCATGAAGATGTTCTTATTCACATATTCCTCGTCTTTGTTAAGACCAAATCTAGGGGTTTACTTGAATCATGTGAGCCTAAAAGTATCTCTTCTTTATGTGCTTTAGTTGACCATTTCCAAACACATGAGGAGATTAACCTACAAGTGGTAAAAGATGGCATCCAAAGCCTAAATTCATTTTGATCACTGAACTTAGGGTCTTTCCCCATTGTTCCTCAGTTGTCACTTGCTAAACATCATGAGTTGTTGCCCAAGTTTGATGGAAGCAATGGTGATGCCAAAAGGCATATGATTGACTTTATATGGGAAGTTAAGCTTTGGATTCCTAATTTAGATAATGATGATCTCTTTATGATGCTCTTTGCATTGTCACTTGAGGGTGAGGTTGGGAACTGGTTTGCCAACCTCCCTCCAAGAAGTATTGAATATTTTGATCAATTCGAGGATGTCTTCCTAAAGAGATGGACTAATCAAGGCGAACTTAGTAGTGCTCAAGAGAGCAAAGAAATCCAAGCTCATTATTGCCTTGATGAATCCATGGATGAGGTAAAAGGAGAAGAGAGTCAAGTGGATCCCGTTCCCAATAACCGACAATAATCAAGTAATTGTTAAAGGGATCTTGATAACAATATCAATGAGGAATTCACCTTAAAAGAACAAGTTACTAGTATCCTCTTGATTCCTTAGGATTGCCCCACTCTCATTGCATATGACATAGTTTTAAAAACCGGAACTGGGTTTCGAATTGGTCACCTATCTAATCGTGATTTGAACCAAAACCAGATCAAATCAGATCGAACCAGATTCAATAAACCGAAATTGGAAAAAATACATAAAATAATTAATTTTAATGGAAAAAAATATTTTTATGATTACAAACCATGATTCCAAACCATTAGAGACAAAATATGGAAAGTCTTCTCATTTGTATGCCATGTAAGGGTGCATATATCAAAATGGCACTGAGTGCAATACATTTCAATGATATCATTGACAAAATGCATAACCAATGAGGCTCTAAATGGCTTATAGAGTCCAAAAACACTGCTACAATGAAGCTCCAAATCGCATTTCGAGTCCAAAAACAATGCTACAACTCAAGCTACTAGGCCACTAGCCTACTACAAATCACTAATCGACATGATCACTCATCAAACTCATCACCACTACTACACATGGGATCATCACCAAGATCTACATAAACATCGTTTATCTCAGAGTTTGAGGACTCCTCAAACTCCTCTCCATCCTCAATAACAGTACTAGTAGTACCATGAGCAACAACACTAGGCCTAACAGAACTAGAAGCACTAGTTCGCCAAGTTGCATGATTATTGCTTCACTCACGAGTCACCATGTGTCATGCTTGGTCTTGTTGGTTCACTTCCTTTAGCTCTTGGTTCAACAACCAGATCTACATTGGATCAACACCCCCAACTCCACTAGATAACTCCAAATTAGCACTAAGATGACAAAGAACCTCTAAACCTGTTGTTGTTGCTCCAAAACTCAATGTTGTTGTAGAACTGTCCAAGCTTTCATATGCACACAAACACTAGAAATCAAATGTGTGAGGAAAATGGGAGCTTATGCATCCTTTTAAAGCTTAGGGTGCCAGTTTTAGAAGGGAACCTTCCATGCTCTGCTAAAAACTAGCTAGAACTCCCATCAACATGCCCAACCATGTGGCTTCCTAACCGGGCAATTTTTTACAAAATTCGGCCAGTTAGGTACCAAATCGGCCAAACCAGCCAGTTTGGTACCAAAACCGGCCGATTTGGTACTCAACCGGTCCTGAGCAACCAACCAATCAAATTGTTGGGACAGTTTGATATCTCAGGAAGCTAACCGACCAATTTGACCAATTTTCGGTTCGACCAGATTGGTTTTTGAAACTAGGGCATATAATAAAACCCTTGAGATGGATCCAACATTGCCCCTTTGGATATCTATGACTATTCCTCTATTAAAAGGAAAATGTGGGAGATGAGGGATCATTCTTGCGATAACAACCTTGTCTATGATGTCAATGATACCACTAATGCCTCTATTTTTCCCTATGACCTTTGGGGGATGTCTGACTCATCAACTAATCCTCCTATCACTCCTTGTCATGCAACCATCGGTGATATTGATCCGTCCTTCCCTTCTGACCCTGATTGTTTGAGAAATCACGTCATTGAGTCTAATCCCTCCTACTGCTTTTTCCTTCCCATCATAACCTTAAAACAACCATGAAGCATAAAACCATGAAGAGGGATCATGAAAATGATAAGCCTGAAGTTGCCATTCATCAAAGGTTTATGAGCTTGATTGTTGATATATCCATCTTCTGGTTGCAGGAAAGGTGCACACTCCATTCCTCTTTTCCCTCCTCATCTAAGATCATTATCACCTTATTGTTTTGTTTACCTACCTACCACCCTCGTTGCTATATCCCTTCTTATTTTTGTCATCACAAGGTTGATTCTAGGGGAAATTATTCCCACATTGATTGGATGATATGCTGGTTGCATTGGCTTTATGATTACACTTAACATTTGCACAATGTAATCATGCATGTTAGTGTAGGATGCATTGCATGCTGGTTTTGTGATTAGAACTAACATCATATGATATTATCATGTTAGATTAGTTGCATTTAGAGTAAATTTTATTCCTTGTTAATTTTATGGCCTAATATTAAGCATGGGTGATCATAAGACACCACAAAATCATGCTGCCCAGTGTACCTGGTCTTTGATATGTGCATGTAATAGGTCTGCGGTCCCAAGAGATTGTTGGTGTTCTTATGAACTCCTTGTTCGTGCACTCTTTTGAGAGATCACGTCCCAGTTGGAGCCAGATGTTACCCACCATCTATGGGTGGTATCCATAGGAGTAATTTTTTCTCTTATATGGTCCTCAATCGGTAGCTAGTAGCCCCTTGCAGCCAGCAGATAACGTGATGTGCCACTATCTCTGCCACTTAAACTAGCCATATGCTCCCTCGCCCATCTGTTATGATCGTATGTTTGAAGGTGGATCTTCCAACCTCGAAGGTATGACTTTTCATTGTGTAGTTGGGTATTTTTGTTTACTTATCATGCACACTTTTGGGCATGGATTGGTGGGGGGATTCGACGGAAAGAGTGGGCTTGGCTTGTACTCATCTCCTTTGTCCAATTTGATGGTTAGCCTTGTATCCTAGTTTGAATCTCCTTTATTGGCTATTAGTTTTAGGGGGTGGCACTACATGGGAAACCCCAACTTTGGTTGCGTGGTCCCACTTCTCGACACTCTATACATCACTCCCCTCTGCTCATTATAAACCCATTCACCATATTTCCCATCCGGGACCACATTTGTCCATTGGGTTCACAGGGAGTTAGCCTCCCCTTCCGCTTGTCCACACTTTGGGTCGGGCTTGTCATCAAGGGATGTTATTTTTGCTCATTATTTTATTAGTAGGGGCATTATTATTAGGCAAATCGAATCCCTTGGGGAGGATAATATTGATGTGATGATCATTTCATTTGATCATCACTTGGATTTGGATCATTTGTTTCTTCTGGGAATTTCACTATAGCCTTTTGATGGATGAATTGGTTTCTTAATGCATTTCGATTTTTGGAAGAGCTTAATTTTTGTCTTGGATCTTTGATTTTCTTGTACTTTGATGATCAGAATAACTTCGCTATACTTGCGAGTACAGTTTTTCATGTTTATCTCGTACTTTGTCTCATTTAATGGTCTATGAAATATTTTTGTTCATGAAGTAGGTGTAGCTGCGCCAATGCTAATGCGAAGTTGCTATTCTTGTCTTTGTGAGGGATTTTTCATATGATTATTGTGAAGTATGGTGAATTATTGTCCCAGGGGTACATGTTTTTTCATGATTTGCCTTGATAAGTCATCAATTTGCAGCATAAAGAAGTGCAAATTTCCTTAAGTAACCTAGTTGCTGCTAAAGGCCATATGAAGTTGCTGGGGAACTCCTTGGTTGGGAATAAGCATCTCTAAACATTGATTTCATAAGACTCCATTCTCCCAATAGGCTAGGCACTGGTGTAGTCAGAGGTGATCATCGAAAGAAAATTCTTTTTCACCTGTTCTCCTTTTATAAGGCCTAACTCTAATAGGCCTCCTAGGGCATCAAACGAAATTCTTTCTAGCCATCCAAAACACTTGAAAATTGGTCAAGAATTGCACTGGGGTCTTCTTGAGAGGACCTCTAAATTTGAGATCAATTTGATGGTGGAATCTCAAGATATTGCAGCCCAAGATCAAAGACCATTTTTCTCCCTAGGGTTCCTTGGGTTAGTTCCTTCATTGGGGTCATTGCATTCAAATCTCAAGAAAAATCTAATTTCTTTGATCCTCTTTTCCTCCCCAACTCGGTCAAGTCCATTAGTTTGTTGTTCAACCCCAAAACCTTGACCTCATTTGTGCCACTAGGGATTCTTTGTGGCCCCACAACCTTGTAACTCCAATTTCACAAGGATTGCTTAGAAACACGATCTTTCCAAGATTTTCTGGTTTAGGGCACTTCATATCAAGAAATACATCTCAACCCTAGATCAAGGTATCCCCTTAGCCCTTCTTAGAGAGCCATACATCTTGCTTCTAAAGCAAGTAAGCTTGTCATTTGAGCCTCTCTTGTGAATAGGCCTTTGATATCACTTTACACCCTATCATTGATCTATCTCTCCTAGTGATTCTTCTCATAGTGGGACTCCTCCCACTGGTGAAAGTCCATAAAAAGCAGGGAGCTTTAGTTGAGGTGACAGTGGGCTATTGCTCCATTATTGCCACTTGACCTAGTATTTGCTCTATAGGAACACATCTTAGGAACCCTGCTATTTTGAGCGGTAACAGGCCCTATCTTGATGAAGTCGGCCCAGATTAGAGCTATTCGACCTAGCAAAAGCAGTATAAATAGAAGTGGAGCTCGACCTATTTTGCATCATCTCATTCACAAGTTCGATCTACAATTCAAGAGCAAGAAAAAGAGAGTGAAGTCAAGGAGAAGGAGGATAGTAGCTAAGGAAGACCAAATCGAAGTTCTTGGGGATCTCTCTCTCTCACACATGCAAAGTTTTGTAGGGTTTATGGGCATGCTGCAGGGGCCAAAATTTCATAAGTAGCTGCAGGTCTGAAATTCTGTAGCTGAGGGGCCAAAATTCTAGATTGAAGCTGCATTTGAGAAGCTGACACTTGGAGACTTTGGTAGAGTTCATCTACTTGAAGGAAGGGCTGACTTGGTGATTGCAGGAGGTCTTTGTCTAGTTCAAAAGGGTTTTGGATTGTCCCATTTTGATTTGAATTACTGGGTTTTCCCCTAGAAGAGGTGTTTTGCCCTGGCTAAGTGCCTATATCTTGTGTTCCTTGTTCCTGTGATCTTCATGCACTTTTGATTTGGTAATTGCTTGATGAAAAATATTATAATTAATAAGTAGTAAAAGAAGTCAACACACATCACAAGTAATTATCAAGAAAGGAGGAATCAAACCCTAATATCTACATGCATTGATTTCTCAACATGGTTTTAGAGCTAAGGTGAAGGAAGGACTATTTGAGGATCACTTTGTCGGTTATCATTTGAAGGAAGAAAAGATTACTCTCTCAATGGCAAGCTATTTGAAGATGGGACTTAATCTCTTGAAAATTGCTGGAAGCTTTGTTGGAAAGATCATCTACAATCTATTTAGGAGAGTTAAGAGTGGAGGATTCTTTGCTGCACTTACATGTACACTTGATGATGACAATGCGTGGATTATTTATACTGGAGTCTCAAGACACGTGACAGGAGAAAGTAGACAACTACATACATTATCAAGAGGATCATCATCCCATTCAGTGGAGCTCGGAGACAACAATAGCTATGAAGTCAAAGGCCTTGGATCTACATCTTTGGAGCTAGAAGGTGGAGGAAAGCTACATCTCAACAACATTCTCTATGTCCCAGGTTTGAAAAAGAATTTACTTTCCATCTCTTGTTTAGAAGATAAAGGAGACAGGGTTTATTTTGTGGATGGTAAAGTTTTGGTTGGGGGAAAAGATTCTAGTTTTGATAAGGCAAGGATTATTGGAATTTGTGAAGGAAGATTATATAGAGTCATAACACAATCTCCTCAAGCCCTTGTTCACATAGTCCCATCAAACTTTGGCATAGAAGATATGGACACATTCACTACAAGATGATACCCTCTCTAAGTCAAATGGTGAAGGGCATCCCCAACATTAAGGAAGACCATGGAGTATGCAAGGGACGTGCCTTGGGAAAGAATACTAGGAAACCCTTTACAAGTAGTGATACAAGGTCTAAAGAAATACTTGACCTCATTCATTCTGATTTATGTGGGCCCATGTCTAATAAATCTCTTGGAAGCCATCTATACTCCGTGACCTTCATTGATGATCACTCTTAGAGAGACATGGATTTATCTTCTCAAGACAAAAGATGAAGTATTCGAAAAATTCAAGGAATTCAGATCCGAAGTTGAGGCCTTGACCGAAAGAAAGATAAAAACTCTTAGTTCTGACAATGGGGGTGAATATACCTTCAAAGAACTAATAGCCTATTGCAAAGAAGCAGACATTCTTGATAATATGACACTAGAAGAAGCATTCTCAGGGAAAAAACCATGTGTATATGATCTCTGAATCTTTGGGTGCGCTGCATACATTCATGTTCCAAAAGACAAGTGAAAAAAGTTAGATTCTACAAGTATAAAAACTATCTTCATTGGTTATAGCCTTTCATCAAAGGCTTATAGAATCTACGTCAAAGAAGAAAGGCGAATTGAAGTTAGTAGGGATGTCATATTTGACGAAAATCATGCCTACAAAAGATCCAAGGATATACCTATTGAATCCGATGAAGAAGATGAACCACTATTTGAAGAAGAAGAGCAACATGACTAAGTTACTTACAAATCAAGAAGAAGGACCAAGTGAACCTATTCAACCTACTACCATTCCCGAAGTAAAGAAGAGACTAGCCTGGTTGAGAGCTACACTTGAAGCAGGACACAAAACAACAAAGGACACATTCGGAGAAAGCAAGAAGCCTAAAAAATACTCAGGATATGCAACATATATGACGAAGTTAATTGAAGAAGAACCAACTACGTTTGAAGAAGCTTCTCATTAAGAAGAATGGAAGAAAGTAATGCAGGAAGAATATCAATCTATCATTAAGAATGGGGATTGGTAAATCGTTCCTAGACCTAGTGACAAATTTGTTGTCACTTCCAAATGGATTTACAAGATCAAACATGCCATTGATGGAAACATAGACAAATACAAAGCAATATTTGTTGCAAGGGGTTTCTCTCAAAAGGAATAGACTATGAAGAAATGTTTGCTCCTACTTCCATGTACACTACTATTAGATCATTGGTTTCTTTAGCAGCTGCTATGGGATGGAATATCTATCAAATGGATGTCAAAACAATCTTCCTAAATGGAACCATAGATGAAGAAGTATATATTGAACAACCAGAAGGCTTTGAGATAAATAGCAGAGAAACTCATGTTTGCAGATTAAAGAAAGCTCTATATGGCTTGAAGCAAGCTGGGTCCACAAGAATCAATGTCTATCTTCTAAGAATTGGCTTTGTAAAAAATTCTGCAGATGCAAACCTCTACATCAAGATAGTGAAGAATGAACCAATCATCATACTTCTATATGTGGATGATTTATTTGTTACAGGTGTGGAACACAAAATTCTAGAACGTAAGAAGATGCTAGCAGCTGAATTTGAAATGAAAGGTTTAGGACTTGTGCATTACTACTTGGGCTTGAAAGTTCGGCAAAAACCCAGTGAGATATATCTTGGTCAAGGAAAGTACGTAATCAAGATGTTACAAAAGTTCGGTATGATGGATTCCAAGCCTACGACAACTCCCATGATCACAAATCCCAAAAGGTTAAGAAGTTCTGATTCTAGTCCTGTTGATCCCACAAGTTACCGAACGCTGATTGGTTCCTTGATGTACTTGGTGAACACTAGACCTGATATATGCTTTACTGTAAATGTTCCAAGTCAATTTCAGATGGAACCTCATTATGATCATTGAATAGTTGCAAAGCACATTTTGAGATACCTACGCAGAACTATTCATCACTGCCTAAAATATGATGGGAAGGAAATTCAATTGATAGGCTTTACCAATTCTGATTGGGGTGGCAGTGTGACAGATGGAAGAAGCACTATCGTTGGTTGTTTCAATTTGGGATCCACAATGATTTCTTGGATGAGTAGAAAACAACATACAATTTCTTTAATTAGCATTGAGGCCAAATATGTTGCTGCATGTGAAGTAGGAAAAGGAGCAGTTTGGTTAAGAAAATTTCTATCAGATTTGTTTGGAGGTCCATTAGATCTTACAATTATAATTTTTGATAATCAAAGCAACATCAAGATGTCTGAAGACCCCAAGCATATCAATAAAGAATACCACCATATTAGAAGTTTGGTGCAACATGGGGTTGTGAAGCTACAGTATGTTCTGACTGATGAGAAAGTTGCTGATGTAATGGCGAAATCTCTTCCAAATAAGAAGTTCGAATATTTCAGAAGCATGCTTGGACTAGTAGACATCAAAGATTTAGTAGATAAGGAGAGATGAAGCATCTTGGGGCTACAAGATGCTTGGGAGGACATTTGGTTGGCCTGTGATGATGTCTAGATCTCGAATTGGGGGGGTGCCCTAGTTGGATAGACCTACGCGCAGTGGAGTTGCCCCTTATGGATTTTTGGTAGAGGTTTACCAGAGTGGATGACTCTATAGGAACACGAGAGGGTCGCAGTTATGACTAGACCGATGCAACATCCACTTGGTGGACTCACTTTGAGATTAGTTTGGGACCCGGGAGCTACAGGGCTAGGTAGTTGGGTTATAGATTGGGGAGAGTGGGTTCTCAAAGGGGTAGGTCACCTAGAGCTGTGTTTGGGACTCCTTTATGATAGGACAGGGCACGGATCAGGAGTGGCAGTGGCACAATTGGGACCCCAGTATTGCTTGCCATTTGGGTCAGGAAATAAAGGGAATGATTGTTCGAGCATTGCTCAAGGACAAGCAATTTTTGGTGGGGAGGACTATAATATCCCCAATATTTATTTTTCATGTGAGGTCAACATAGATCCTTGGGATGGTGTTAAGCATAGCACAATTTTGAAATTTAGGTATGGGAGGCAATTTTGATATTGGAGGCATGAGGACATAGGAGAATCCAAATTTCAGCCTTGGTGGAATGTTGGGGCCACGAAAAGGATGCAATTCGACCCTTGGGGATAATTCGCACTTGTGAAGGAAGAGAGATGAAAGGGGGTGCGAGTTAGTGGAATATGGGGTCCACCAAGAGAGAGAGGACCAACTTCTATAAATAAGGCAAGGAGGCCTCCATTTGGTATCTTTTGACAACCTAACTTTGAACACAAGTTTTCTTGAGCTGTTTAGCCAAGTAAACCAATGTTGTTTAGCACAAGGAATTCCCAAGAGGGAATTCCAGCCTCTCTTTCGGTGGTCTGCGAGTGGCACCTTAAGGAGAATTTTTGAACTCAATGGGAGGTAAATTTGCTGGAGATTGTGGTACCTTTCAACCCATTTCTCAGCCAGTTCGATTTCCAGGGAGGACGCAGGGATCAAAATCATACCACTGAGTTGGGGCAGAGAAAAGGGGTATTTTGGCCTGAGAATTTAGCATAAATTTCCCTCAATTTAGACTAGCATTTGAGGAAATTTTCGGGGCTGGAAGTTGCAACTTTTGTGAGAGCCAAATATGCCACTTTAGGGCTTGCGCAGTGGTGACATTGAGTAAAATTCGTGGGGTTGAATACTTCATGCTTGTGCAGGTTTTTGGGAAGGAAATCCACTTACTTTTTCGGGGGAATTTTGCAAGGCCATTCTACAACTAATTGGGAGGGATTGTGACAAGTTCAACAATTGTAGATTGTGGGGACGCAAAATCTGTCAAGGAGGGCGTAGCACCGAATTCGCTTAATTTCGGGAGGTCGGAATTAGCCCAAACCCTTCCTGGGTTTCGTTGGACTAGCCTTAAGGAGCGTGCTCGTAATTCTGCTGAATTTTTGGAGGGCATTTGTAGCAGATTTCTGGGTGGGTATGAATTTCCTAGCTGGTGGGGGAGCTCACTCTAACTGGTGGTAAATTTGGAAGGTTGGAACTAGGTCCATGCCTTTATCGGTTTATTGAGGATAGGGCAAGATTAATTTGGGGGAATTTTTTGACCTGTCTAGAGGGCCCAAACAAGGGTCTCTTTCTAGCCAATAGTGCAGATTTCCAGCGCAACACTAAGCATAGAGGAGGAGTCACTTTCTAGCATTTGGGCACCTTGGTTTCTCACCTGGGAATTTGTCTAGCTTGCTTGTGGCAAGCCCCGATGCACTTGTTCACTCTCATTGTACTCCTACCATATCATATAATAAAATGGCTCAGCTTCTTTAGAGTAAATTGTTGGTGTGCTGATATTTTTGTGGTGTTTTTGATTTTTGGTTGCATGTGAGCATTTTATAGTTGTTATCACTTAATATTTCCAAAGGAATATTACATGCAACCACAAAATTTTACAAAGTTCACTGCAAAACACCAAGTGTTAGCTTCATAAATCAAATGATCACCCAATAGTAAGACAAAATGAGGCTAAGAGGGTAAGATAAGGCAATGCCCAACCCAACAAGGCTAGCGGCTAGGGCAAGGGGGCTACCAAGGGCTAGAGGAAGGCCCTAAGGCTTGCGGTCGGACTAGAAAGAGACCCTAAGGTTGTACGACCAAAGCAAAAAGGGTTGCCGAGGCAGGGACAAGCTTGCGAGAAGGGGCTAGAGGCCTAGTTATGGCCATGACAAGGGAGAAACAACCTTGAAAGGCTTGTGGCAGACTGCCAAGGGGCAGGAAAGGAGGAATGAGTGTTGGTGGAGGGAGGAGGAAGGCAACGACAAAGGAAAATGAGGGAGCAAAGGGCAGAAGAAGCCATAGAGAGGGAGAAAAAAGCCTTAAGAGGCCTGCAACTAGGAGGAGGAAGGGGCCACGCTAGGGTTTTGGAGGTTGAAATAGGCCTGCGACCTAGGGAATAAAGGAATACCAGGACAACCGCTAGGGCTTGAAGGCAATGCTGGGCCTAAAAGGCCTAAAATTTATCAAACCCCTATCAATTTTTTTTGATTTGCTTCAGATTTTCAAGTTTGCTCAATTTCATTACAAAATATTTGATGCTGGCACTGCAAATAGAATCATTTGGAGTAGCTTGAATCTCACATGCACAAATGAAAATAAAAATACCCAAATCCCCAATATATACAAAAATTTAAAATAAAACCCTAAACACCAATTTCTAAAAAACAAGGGTTAAAAAATTTATTTTACAAAATTTTTACAAGATATATACAAATGCACAATACTTGTGAAAATAAAATATTTTTTTAAATGATGAATAATTATAATATAGATCAAATGTGTTTCGAAAATTATGGTATTGCCCACAACCTCAACGAAGTAAGAAAATCAAACAAAAATTCCTATAGCCCAGACAAGGTAAGCTCTTCTCCAAAGACTATGAACTTGGAGCCCAAGGGCCAGTGTACCTACAAACTCTATATATGCCTTCAAGCAAACTTGTTAGATATATGGTGAATCAAATCACCTAAGATAGACCCAAAATCTACCAATAGAATGTTCTTATCACCGACAAATGATTAAACATGTTTATAAAAATTTAAGCACAATTTTGGAAAGCACATAACCAACACATACCACAGATCATCGGATAAAGAACACCTTGAATCGAACCCTAATGACTTTTTATTATGATATTTCAAACATTCCTAGCAGATCAATGGAACGACATCAGTGTTACAAAATTACATAGACTAGAGTCAGAATTTTTATCATGACTTGAGATGCAAGTGGCTTCTAATTTATAGATAAATCCTCCAAGTGAAAAATAACGGCTAGTTGGCTTGATCCCCATCAAAATAATCTCGACTGTTGATAAATATTTGATTATCTTTTAATCTCTATTGTCAAAAATATTAATTTTTGAGGAATTTTCTAATTTCTCTTAAAAACCATTTTTTATTAATCCAAAATTAAATATTTTGGATTAATTTCATAAAAAATTTCACTTTGACTTAACCACCAAGGTCTAAGGGCTTAATTTTTCTTAAAAATCCATTTTTGCCTTGGTGGGGGACTTCCAAAAATTAATTTATTTTTGACCCATGAATTTGTTGGTCATTTTCCACTTGGAGAAATTAATTTCTCTAAAATTAATTTTTTTACTCTAAATTAATTAATTTTCTGGCATAGGATTTAATTTTGTTTTGCTAGAAAAATTAATTAATTGACACAAGAAGGGATGAATTAGTTTTCCACTCTCAAGTACTTTAGCCATGGTGTCTGATTGTGAGGGACCATGCACTAAAATATTTTTTTACATCAGATAATTACAAATTCAACACTCAAAGGGGGAATATCCATTCATTATAGACCCTCAAATAATTACCTTTTTCTGTGACACAATATGATCTAGTAGACCAAGTGATTTGTAATAAAATAATTTAGCCAAATAACTTAAATTATTCCCAAACCACTTTTACAAAGACTCGATATAACACTAGGACTCACCTAAGGCCTTGTCAATGAATTCCACCCTAGATTTGGGGCTTAAGCTGGAGGGAAAAACTCTCCCGATTATCTGTGTTTAGAAACACACATAATGCAGTAAGACGAAAATCCTCCTAGGATGAAATTTGTTGCCAAATCAAAGGCTTATGTAGGTTGTTACATAATAAAACAGTGGTACTAGCATCATTTACATTAGAATTTGCAAAATTTGGGTTTACAATGATACAATAATTTGTTGGTTGATGATTTTGAACTTTGAATTTTTTTTCACAATTGCTTCCTTGGACTTGTGACAAAATAGGTGCAACATCTAGCTTCATACGGGGACACGTTGCTTCATCGAAGTGACATGAGAATCCATAATCCTATATCAAAGAAAACAAAAGTTCATCAAATAGATATCCTCTCATAATCAAAATAATCATGCATATATAAAATATCTGCTGGAATAGAAAAATCTACTCTAACAAACTGAAATGTAAAGACATATAACATAAGTGCATAAAAGAAAACCAATTAATGACATAAATGAAAGGGAGTAGGGTTAGAGATACTATACAAAGGATGCCCCATGGCATCAGATGTCTTCAACATAGTGCACACTAAGCATCTGCTGACTTTTTGGCAGGTCCAAGGGTTGTTTCTTTGATGCGCCATGCCCAACCTTGCATATTGTAGGACTCTGTGTTATCCGAATATCGAGCTGCTCCCGACCATCAGATGCATCAAACCTCTTCCTTCTTCTCTGCTTTTTATTTTTCTTTCCGACAGGCTGTGATGCTAATAATGGGACTAATGTAGATTTTCAGTGTTCATCTTGAAAATGTTAGGATGAAAGATCTGAAGAATATGAAGTATACCCAATCTTATTTTGAATATACTCTGTCAAATGTGACACATGAGCCTGATCTTCCTCAATTTATTTTTCAACCATGGCACTTCAAGCTAACCTGTCTCCAATGGGGCAAGTGACATCTTCGCAATGAGATGGGAAATGCTTCAGTGAGTTGGGAGGCTTGTAATCTGTCGAAAGTCCTTTGTTTCTTTCCTTATCTGATCTATGCTGAAATTTTTGCTCCTGCGACCTTTCCCTCTTTTGTAGCTTACTCTGAAGAGTGATCTTTTCCATTCTCATGGCACTTATTTCTTCATCATGTTTTGATTCCATAATTTTCATTTGCTATATGCAATCAACCTCCATGGTCTTAATCAAATTTTGCAGCCTATCCTCCATGGCACTCATTTGATTGGAATGTTCAACCTTTATAACACTGATTTCCTTGGCATGATTTTCCCCCATGGTCAACAACTTATTCTGAAGACATATCTAACCAACTTTCATATATTTTATTATTTTCTCATGATTCATTTTTATGACGCTTAATTATTCAACATGCTTTTCTTCTATGGCTATCAACTTGGTGTGCATGGATCTCATTTCCTTAGAGTGATTCTCTTGATTGAGTTCCATGGCTTTTATCAACTACGCTTCACTGAATTGCATGCCTTTAATCATTTGAGTTAACTCATTGATGAGTTGCTGATTTTTTCCTTTTTCGTTGTCGATACCAATTTGATCACTTGTCCCTGCATTTCCACTATCGTAGATTCTTCTTGCAATGGCACAAGCAGATTCATGATGAAATTTTTCACAAGGTCTGCAATATGGCAAGGATTGACGTGGCACATTTTCTTGAACCCTTTCTATGTTAGTTAAGTCCCTTACAGGATCATCTTTCTTCATATTGTAATTAGCATAAGATGAATCCTTTTGATCTTCGTATTTATCTTTAAAACCATTGATGATGGCTCGTAAAGAATCAAAAGAATTGTCAGGGAAATCACAAAACCAATTCTTAGCATCACCTTGCAAGGAATGGACAAAAAGTTGCATCTTGACATCTGCATGCTTATCATATGCATAGTCACTGAACTTTAGCATAGAATGAGTGAATTTTGCAAGATGATCTTGAGTAGTGATTGCATTATCACCCATGAAAGAAGACAAATTATCAATGGCCAAATCTGGAATATCATGAGGATAGCCTCGAATGTTAGTAAAACAATTGGGGGCAATCAAGTCATTCATGATGACTTGCTAGAGGGGAAAAAGAAGCTAATGGATGCCAGAGAGAGATCCTTGTCCAAGAAAAGCAAGAAGTCTACAAGAAGCGAGCCTCTAGCAGAAATTCCGGCAAAAAATGAAAGAAGTGGAGTCGCCACTTAAACATGAATCTAATTCTAAAATCCAAAAGGCAAAACTGAAAGTTAGTCAAGAATTAATGCCAAAAAAAATTCTATCCCTGGGCCAGGTAAAAGCAAGTGGATATCAGGGAGGGCTTCCTCTTTGAGAAAAATGAATGCTTACTAGAATGTGATTTGTTTAATCAATCTTTGAGATCGGGGTCAAGTGAGCTACCAGGATTTCTTCTAGTATAAGTTCTTGTTAACGGATGAATTAATGGAGTCGCCACTCAAACAGCTTTGAGAGCGGGGTCAAGCGAGCTACCAGGATTTCTTCTAGTATAAGCTCTTGTAAACGGATGAATTAATGGAGTCGCCACTCAAACAGGAAACTAACTCGAATGTCCAGGTACTACAGTGCAGATAAAGAAGGTAATGAGAAGATTGGTGAATGAGGGATGAAAGGATGACAAGATTTGATGAAATATCAATGGCGCTAAAGAGTGTTGTGGAGTCGATGTATAAGATGAAAGATGAAGGATTGAAAAAATAGAAATGTGGGTTTGACGGGCTAATGAATTGATGAGAAAATGATACGATGATAAAAAAGGATGTCATGAGAACCAGGAACAAAGAAATCTGTCTTCGACAACAGTGCCAAAAAAGTGCTTTCGCTCAAATTGTACAGGGACTACAACAATAACTTAGGTCGGGTGTTGTCACTCTGATCCCCGACCTCTCCATTCTAGCTGTCTCCCAACAATAGACTATGGGGGGTAGTCCCTATGGAATGCGAAAATGCAAGACTCGCTAGCAACCAACAAGTTCGGGAGACACGATTGAATGGTCTAGCCACTTGGTTGATTTTAGCAAGTTTTAAAGATTTGATTAGATCTATGTATGAGACTAGTGCCTAATGGAGTCATCTACTTGCTTTAGATCAATTATGAACCAGGTGATCGGATGAACAACCACAGCTTAAATGCTCAACTATCTTATATGCTATGCAAATCTTACAAACTCGGTGAAATTCAGGATCTTGGTTTATTTTAATTAAATGCTTAGCTAAGTAAATCCCTTAGTCCCTAGTTGTTTTGAGGCTAGTCTCGAAAGTAAGTGGCAAAGAGAAGTCAAGGTGAACCAAGCAAAGGCTTGATTAATGATACCTCTCCTTGAAATCTAAAGTACCTGGTGCCTCCGACGCTGCAGAGACTATGGCTCTGACCACTGTAGGGTCATCGTTTTAACTACTAGAGAGGGTCTATCTTTCTCAAGCCACAAGATGAAGAGTGGCCCTATCTTTCTATCAACCAAGCTTAAGCTTGGAGGTAAATTGATTAATGCAAATCTAGGCCTAGAATGCAATGCGAGATGCTTGAGTGACCTTGAGTAAAGATTGTTTATAATTTTTAAGTATTTATTGATGTTTATATTATGACAAGAGTACTTAACAATGAATAAGCGACAATCACAAACACAAGATAAGTGCCAAATTGCAATAGTGCTCACTAGATACAAGAGATATCCAAGATATAATTGCTCAAGTATTAAAGAACAAGATGGATTCTCTTAAGAATAGATCACCAATATGCCCAACATCTACAATAGATATTAACCATTAAACAGTAAGAATGACAAGGAAAAGAACACTTATTACCAATATATTACTTAGAACAACTAAACAAGGTTATTGTTTGCTCAAGACAATTTGATGATTGATGCTCCTTGCACAATTAGCAATTTCACAAGATACAAATGGATTACCACAATACCAATTTGAACAATTAGATCTTCAATGCTAATTATACAAGAACAAGTGACTATGCTCAAGTCCAAGACATGATTTCTTTAGTTAACACCAACTTAAGCAATAGAAACCATTCAACAAGAGACAAGATTGAAGTGCTTATATGAGTAAGCTTAAGTGCACAATTAGGATTATGGACTAACAAAACAAAACAACGTTAGATGCTAGCAATCTTGTTCACAATAGCACATTAAGCGAGCAATTATCATAAACAAAGCATAATCAAGCGTAAAATTTTATGTCACTTATGTTCTAATGACATTAAATGAGTGACAAGTAAAATTTATGACAACAATGAGTAAATTTAGCTTAGAGCACTTAGGATGGCAATTGTGAAGGACATATGAATGTTGAAATGCATTTGGATGAGTTCATGCAGGGCTACTGGAACAAGAAGTTTAAGTACAAGTACAACTAGCATTCATGTGGTGTATGGAAATTCCTGAAAGAAACAAATATGAGGAAGAAGTAGCCATATGATGAAGGTTCCAAATATGTATCAAGAAGGCCACTTTCCATGAAGAAAGGAATGACATGACGAACTAAGAAGGAAAGTGATCGATGGCTAATTCCCTACAAGGAAGAAGCTCGACTGAATTTCATGACATCAAGGAAAGAAAGTGATCAAGCAATGGAAGGACCCACGAAGAAGAAATTGTTGATGAAAAAGGAGAGTCCCCAGTTAAGAGGGAGCTCTGAGAAGTCCCTAATTGAGAGGGAGCTTGGGCAAGTTCCTGGTCAAAGGGAACTTGGGTACATTCCTTTATAGGAATGGGCATATCTTTCCTAGTTGAGAGGGAGAGATAGACACAACATTCTTGTCTTCACGTGGGAAGAAAGAATGGAAGGATTGGGTAATCATCTGGCATCCGATGCTCTTTGAGGATGTGTAGGGCATCCAAGATAAGAGTAGGCAAGAGGACCCACGAAGAAGAAATTGTTGATGAAAAAGGAGAGTCCCCAGTTAAGAGGGAGCTCTGACAAGTTCCTAATTGAGAGGGAGCTCGGGCAAGTTCCTGGTCAGAGGGAACTTAGGTACATTCCTTTACAAGAATGGGCATATCTTTCCTATTTGAGAGGGAGAGATAAACACAACATTCTTGTCTTCTTCTGGGAAGAAAGAATGGAAGGATTGGGTAATCATCTGGCATCCGATGCTCTTTGAGGATGTGTAGGGCATCCAAGATAAGAGTAGGCAAGAGGACCGATATTCTTTGAGGGTTGGGAGCCCAAGATAAGAATAGCCCTAGAAGGTCATACTCAGTGAACATTTGGGTGGGTATGTACCTTGAGAGACAATGATGAAGGTGTCTATAGTCATTGGTCTTGCCAACATTGTGCTTTAATTTGATGAGAGATAGAGCTGTCACTCAAAGCCTTGCTATGGAAACAATGTTGGTTACTATGATGCTATACAAATGGGTTACCAGTTCGATTCTTCTTATGATAAATTCTTTAGATTGAGAATGACCAAGTACCACTATGAATACCTCCCTAGTTAAGAGGGAGTGTTGAAGAAAGTGTAACTAGGTTCGGTCTTCATAACAACTTGTAATTATGATTTTATGTAAAGAAGAAACAAATGTATTTATTGTATTCCTTGCATCATGGGTTTCATGAGCAAGAAGTGTTTTTTATAGGTCAAAGACTTCTTCTTGATGTCTTTAGGATTTGTCATTGTCATAAATATAAAATTTAGAGTCTATGAAGTGTTGTTACACTTGTAAGAGTCCTCCAGAATAGACAAGCACAATCATCCTAATGACATCAATATCTATATACTCACAGTTAATGTCGGCTTCAATAAATGGAGACACAACCTTTGGAGAATGTTATATATATATATAAATGACATGTTGGCTCAACATAAAAGACACGTTGGTTCATAAAGACAAGTTGGCTTAAATGTATGACCCAACAACTATAAAAAGGAGCATGTACCCTCGCATTTATATAGTGAGATCTTTGTATACAGTCTTTGCAATTCCAGATGGATACAGTCTTTGCAATTTTGGGTGGATACAGTCTCTACAATTTCGGATGGGTACAACAGAGAAATTATGAGATTTCGGATGGGTGACAAAGATTAGGATTTTGATCTCTCTAAAGCTTTCAGATGTTTGAGACAGTAAGGATCTTGGCTACCACAGTGATCACAATGCAGACTAGTGACATTGCAATGATGTTTTTCTCACAGTCTTGGCACATACTCACTATAATATGGATGAACATATCACTATAGTATAGTTTGAATAAAGGTCTCAATAATATGAAGGTGCTGTGCTAGTTGAAGAGACAGTTTGAAGAAACTCTTAGTGCTCTAGCATCTTAATGATTTCAAGGTTCTGTGGTCAGTAGTGCTATAATGATCAATGATGGGAGGTACTATATGATACAACTGGGAGCTACATGATGCATCTTGGATCCAGTGACAATATGAAGAAATCAAAGAATCAAGGAAGAAGGGTGACTGTGTCTTGGTCTGGAAATAGCATCATAGGTCAAGGGTCATGGTCTTGGTATTCGACAATTAGAATCTCTATAAGAAGAATTTTGTGTTGGTTTTTCTCTCAAAGAGTGAGAGGTTTTGGCCTTGGCAGGAAGCCAACATCTTGTGTTCTTGTATCTTTGTTTTGGTAACTATTTTATGAACTAAGAAGGCACACTCTAACATTAACAAGCAAAGAGTGTGTTAATAAGAAAAATTTAAAACTCCTCACAAATAGTTATCATTCTAGAAGAATCTCATTAAATTCATTTGCCCTAGATTCTTCAACACGCGACCAAGGCAAAGAGGGCTACCGACACAGGGACAAGCCCATTAAGGCTTGCGAAAGGGGGCTAGAGGCCTAGTTAAGGCCATGACAAGTGAGAAACAACCCTGAAGGGTTTGCGGCGGACTACTAAGGAGCAGTGATAGAGGAATAAGGGCTGATGGAGGGAGGAGAAAGGTAGCGACATAGGAGAATGAGGAAGCAGAGGGCAGAAGAAGGCACATAGGGGGAGAAAAAGGCCTCAAGAGGCCTGTGGCTAGGAGGAGTAAGGGGCCATGCTATGGTTTTAGAGGTCGAAATAGGCCTGCGACCTAGGGAATAAAGGAAAACCAGGGCAATGACTAGGGCTTGAAGGTAATGCTGGGCTTAGAAGGCCCAAAATTTAACAAACCTTTGTCAAATTTTTTTTTTGATTTGCTTCAGATTTTCAAATTTGCTCAATTTAATTGCAAAATATTCGATGCTGACCCTGCAAATAGAATAGACACTAGATCTTATCCTCAAGGGCCTAAATCTAGCTCAAAACCCCATCAAATCCTTGGGAGTAGGCCGAATCACATTTGCACAAATGAAAATAAAAATATCCAAAACCCCAATATATACAAAAATTTAAAATAAAACCCCAAACCCCAATTTCTGCAAAACAAGGGTTAGAAAATTTATTTTACGAAATATTTACAAGATATATACAAATGTACAATGCTTGTGAAAATAAAATATTTTTGAGAAAACAATTTTTTAAATGATGAATAATGACAATAGATCAAATGTGTTTTGAAAGTTATGGTATTGCCCACAACCTTAGCGAAATAAGAAAATCAAACAAAAATTCTCGGAGCCCAAACAAAGGATTCACACAGAAGTATGGAATTGATTATGAAGAGACATTTGCACCAGTAGCAAGACAGGAGACCATTAGAATGTTGATTTCATTAGTAGCACATAAAAAGTGGAGCATACATCATATGGATGTGAAAATTGCCTTCTTGAATGGGTACTTAGAAGAGGAAGTATATGTGGAGCAGCCACAAGGTTTTGAAGTGGAAGGAAAGGAGAATAATGTCTATAAGTTGAAGAAGGCTTTGTATGGCCTTAAGCAAGCACCAAGAGCATGGTATGCAAGGATTGATGGATATTTTCAGGAAAATGGCTTCCAGAGATCATTGAACAAAGAACACCATGAATTGAACCCCAAAGTCTTCTTATTGTGCTATTTCAAACATTCCCAGTATATCAATGGAACAACACCAACGTTACAAAATTACATAAACCAGAGTCAGAATTTTCATCATGACTTGAGAAACAAAATGGCTTCTAATTTATAGATAAATCCTCCAAGTAAAAAATAATGGCTAGTTGACTTTATCCTCGTCAAAATAATCTCGAGCGTTGATAAATATTTGATTATCTTTTAATATCTGTGATCGAAAATATTTATCTTTGAGGAATTTTCGAATCTTTCTTAAAAACCATTTTTTATTAATCCAAAAATAAATATTTTGGATTAATTTCCTCAAAAATTTGACTTTGACTTAACCACCAAGGTCCAAGGGCTTAATTTTTCTTAAAATATCCATTTTTGCCTTGGTGGGGGACCTCCAAAAATCGACTTATTTTTGATGCACGAATTTCTTGGTCATTTTCAAATTGGAGAAATTAATTTCTTTAAAATTAATTTTTTGACTCTAAATTAATTAATTTTTTGGCTTAGGATTTAATTTTATTTCGCGAGAAAAGTTAATTAATTGACACAAGAAGGGATTAATTATTTTCAACCCTCAAATACTTTAGCCATGGTGTTTGGTTGCAAGGGATCATGCACTAAAATATTTTTTTACATCGGATAATTACAAATTCAACCCCCAAAGGGGGGGAATACCTATTCGTTATAGACCCTCAAATAATTACCCAATTTTGCGACACAATACGATCTAGTAGACCAAGTGGTATGTAATAAAATAATTTAGCCAAATGGCTTAAATTATTCCCAAACCACTTTACAGAGACTCGATATAACGCTAAGACTCACCTAAGGCCTTGTTAATGAATTCCACATAGCTTTGGGGTTTAAGATGGAGGGTAAAACTCTGCTGATAATCCTTGTTTACAAACACACATAATGCAGTGGGACAAAAAGACCTCCTAGGATGAAATTCGTTGTCAAAATCAAAGGCTTACCTAGGTTGTTACATAATAAAACAATCGTACTAGCATCATTTACATTACAACTTGCAAAATTAGGTTTACAATGACACAATAATTTGTTGGTTGATGATTCTGAACTTTGAAATTTTTTACACAGTTGCTTCCCTAGATATGTGACCAAATAGGTGCAATAGGCCCTATCACAACATATGTGCCATGGACTAAAAAAGGTTGAAGTGTGTGGGTTAATCAAGGATTTACAAGTTCACTAGCGACATACCCAGACATAATGATTACTACGGACGTTGTTGTGATAGATGTAACTGACGCATGGGGCATGCTCTTATTAAGGAAATGGGTAGCTGATTTGGATGGTAGCCTTCAAATGGACCTATCCTATGCCACCATCCCCTTGTCGGATAACACTTCTTTCAGGCTTGATCGGGAGTTAGAGCGAATATATCAGGTTGAAAACCTAAGAGAATCAAACAACCAGATAATCTGTGGTTCATACAAGCTAGGAAGTTGTAATATCCCTTTTCAGGGATATCCCTCAAACCCAATCAAACTCTAACTAGATAACATACATGTGATACAGTAGCCGGGGAGCTCAAGAGATAAAAGTAACAGTGATGCAAACATACAATAATGTATACATGGAATATAAGCAGATACCAAGAAATGCAGAGAGAAATACTAAGCCTTTTTGTTATACTGAGTGATGGAAAGAGTACAGGCGGTGATCAGAAAGATAGCACCTCGACTTGCACAAGGCAAGTGAAGAAATAGACTTAGAATGGTAAGGGAATGGCCTCTCTCTGAACTGCGTCCAAACTGCCAGAGAACTGCTATGTTGTTGCTGCTGCTGGAATCAAATGAGGATTTGGGGCTATTCCCCTCCTCAAAAAATGCCGAAACTCTGGAATCAGTCTCTGCTCAATAAACCCAGAAAGCCCAGAAAGCTTTCCTAAAATAGTTGACCCCCAAAAATCACCCCCTTGAGGATCTACGCTATCCCTCAAGGCTCTGCGTTGCCACTGAATAGAACCCTCCAAAACTCTACCCGAAACTCTACCAAAATCCTCTAATATGTAGGGGCTGATCCCTTGCTCAATCTCCCAACTCAAATCCTCCACATAAACCCAATCCGGAGCTCCTACCAAAAGAAACTGCGTCCTTCTCTCTCAAGACTGCGTAGTCATCATAATGCTTAGCTCCTCCTCAACTCCAAAGATCGATCCTCCTGCAAAAGATTGATGAAACTACCTTGCCCGAGTAGGTACTCGAAGTCCCCTGGGGCTAAGGGTGAGATCTCCGAACGGAGGCACTCGATACACTAAACAGTGCTGCAGACAGGCTAAACAACCAACATGCTCTAAGTCGAAGTGACTAGCTCAAATGCACATAATCGAATGCCAAAATGAAGAGGCTCCTCTCTCCTTTATGGCGTTGGCCTCTCTCAAAACCCTAAAGCCCACCTCCTCCAACGTGGCCCCTCTTGCACGTGCTCCTCTCCATCTGTGCAGTCCCTCCAAGTGTCTATGTGGGCCCCTTACTCTACGTGGTCCTTTGGCCCCCTTGGCTCCCCTTTTAAGTTACAACGTTGTGCTACTAGGGAGTGACTTTCTTCAAAAAGTGAGTTATATCCCCCTTTTCTCACCTTTTTATTTATAAATAACTATAGAAGGCAAAAATTGAGCAAAATTCGAATATTCCAATTAGCCATGGCTAATTAGGAATATTGCAGTCTCCCCCGGCAAAATGTTGCTTGTCCTCAAGCAATCGAAGTGATGGATGCTGTAAAATTTTCTCACTCTTCCAAGTGGCATCCTCATCTGGTAAATTCTTCCACCTCACCAAGAATTCCCGGACTGTCCTGCTCCGCCGCTGCCTCTCCCTGGTATCAATAATAGCCTCTGGCTGCAACACCGAATGCCCCTCATCATCCGTGGGTGGTAGCTCATCTGTCACTGTCACCTGCTGCCCCAATGCCTTCTTCAGGCATGATACATGAAAAATGTTATGAATCTTGCTTCCTTGGGGCAGCTCCAACTCATACGCAACCTGTCCAATCCTGCGTATCACCCTGTATGGCCCATAAAAGCGGGGCTTGAGCTTATCAACCCCCTTCTGCTTCAGTGACGGCTATTGGTATGGCTGTAATCGTAGGTAGACCAAGTCCCCTACCTCAAACTGTCTCTCCACCCGACCCTTGTTAGCATACAACTTCTGCTAGTTCTGCGCTGTAGCCATATTATCCTTGAGAGCTTGGAGAATATCCTGACTCTCTTGGATCCAAATCTTGGCTCTTGGAGCCTTGCTAGCACCAAACATCACGTCAACAAAAGATAAAGGATGATATCCATACAAAGCATAGAATGGTGACATAGCAATGGACATGTGATGTGTAGTGTTGTAGCAGTACTCCCCCAGATGCAGCCACTTCAGCCATGCTCGCTGTTGCCCATTGACATAGTTACGCAAGTAGCCCTCTAGCCACTTGTTAACTATCTCTGTCTGTCCGTTCGTCTGTGGGTGATAACTGGTACTCGGTGTCAATTCCATCCCCACCAACTGGAAAAGCTCCTGCCAAAACCGGCCCATGAAACGATTGTCCCTGTCACTGGTGATGGTCTTAGGAAGACCATGTAGCCTAAAGACCTCTCTGAAGAACAGCTTGGCCACCTGCGCTGCTGTGTAGTGTGCGGATATGGCGAAAAAATTTGCGTACTTTGTTAGTCGGTCAACGGCGACAAAGATGCAATCCTTGCCCTGTACCATGGGCAACCTTGTGATGAAGTCCATCGAAATACACTCCCATTTCGCCTCCGGAATGGGAAGAGGCTGCAATAATCTTGCGGGATGGCTCATCTTCCCCTTGTTCCTCTGGCAAATATCACACTCTCGGACATGTTGGAGTTGTCTTCTTTGAGGCACTTCCATGAGAACCTCTCTCCAATGGCCCTGTAGGTTTTGGTAAACCCTTGATGGCCGGCCAATGGTGAATCATGTGATGCCTGAAGTGTCTTCTTCTTGAGCTGAGATCCCTCAGTCAAGAAGATCCGGTCCCTGTAGTAGATGATCTCATCGACCACCCTGTACTTGTCATCCGCCACCTACCCATCCAGAACCTCACATGTGAATTTGTCCTTGGAGTACTCTACTAAGAGTCGAGCCCTCTAGTCTGTGTCCAAGCTCATAAGAGACAATGTGGCTGGTCTACGTGAAAGGGCACTTGCTACCACGTTGTTCTTACCCTTGACATACTCAATGTCAAAGTCATACGCTTGGATCTTACTGATCCACTTCTGCTGCCTCCCCTGTAGCTGTTTCTGCTCCAAAATGAACCTGAGGTTGTTGTGATCAGTCCTCACCCTGAACGTGTTACCCACTAAATACTGCTGGAACTTGGCCAATGCATGCATAATGGCCAGCATCTCCTTGTCATATATAGAATACAACTTTTCATGCGGAAGGAGCTTTTGGCTCTCAAAGGCTATAGGGTGACCTCCCTGCATCAACACTGCGTCGATCCCCTCTCCCGACGCATCACACTCCAAAACAAATGGCTGCGTAAAATCCGGTAATGCAAGCACTGGGCAGTTGCTCATAACCTCCTTGAGCCTGTCAAAGGCTCGTTGCGCTGTATCCGACGAACTGAATGCCCCCTTCCTCGTCAGATCTGTCAGGGGTGCAACAAGCTGTGAGAAACTCTTGACAAACTTCCGGTAGTAAGTACAAATGCCATTGAATCCTCGAAGTTCTGTCACGTTCCTCGGCTCCGGCCAATCTCTGATGGCCTTGATCTTCTCCTCGTGGACCCTCACTCTGTCCACCCTTATGATGTGTCCCGAGTACAACATCTCCGTCAACCCAAACTCACACTTGGAGAGCTTGGCATAGAACTGATGCTCCTCCAAGATGCGCAATACTGTCTCAATGTGTTGGAGATGCTCCTCCCAAGTCCTGTTGTAAATGAGGATATCATCAAAGAACACGAACACTAAATTCCTTAAGTGACTGCGAAAGATGTGATTCATGCAGGATTGGAATGTAGCTGGGGCGTTGGTTAGCCCGAAGGGCATCACCAAAAACTCAAAGTGCCCATAGTGACACCTGAAGGCGGTCTTGGGAATGTCCTGTTCCCTCATGCGAATTTGATGGTACCCAGATCTCAAATCAATCTTTGAGAAGAACCATGCTCCTCTCAACTCATCCATCAACTCATCGATCTTGGGTATGGGGTACCTGTTCTTCAGGGTCTTCTTGTTCAGGGCCCTGTAGTCAATGCACATCCTCAATGTGTTGTCCTTCTTCTTCACCAACACCACTGAAGAAGCAAAAGGACTCGTGCTCGGCCGAATGTGCCCAAGGGCCAGCAACCCCTGAATGGCCCACTCAATCTCATCTCGATAGGCCTTGGGATGCCTATAACAGGTAGTAATCACTGCTTGTATGCCCTGCTCAAGCTCTATGGTGTGCTCAAACCCTCGGTCCAGTCGCTGTCCCGGCGGAATCTCCCCAAGCACTGTGGCATACTGGTCAAGGATGGACTGTATCTCTGGGTGCATCGTCTGCCCTGTAGTCCCTGCCTCTGATGCACGTAGCTCCACTACCCACTCTACGTCTCCCTTCCGGAAGACTGCCTCCATCCGATGAGCCGAAACAGTCTGAGGCGAATATGTGTGCTGTCCCCGTATCTTCTCATGCCTCCCTGTCTTCTCATCATCCCACTCCATCTCTAGGGCCTTCCAATCTGTCATGACCTTCCCTAGAGTGATAAGCCACTGAACACCTAGTATCATGTTGGTGTCCGGAATATTGACCACGAAAAAGTGGTCAGTCAGTGTGTAGGTGCCCATCGTCATTGATAACTTTGGGACATAACAAGCACACACCATGGTCTGATCTCCTGGGACCAAAACTGAAAATCCATCGAAGTTCTCTGTTTGTATACCTCTTCGCTCAACCATCTGTGCATCAATGAAGTTGTGGGTTGCCCCATTGTCAACCAAAACTGATACCGTTGGCCACGTACTGTCCCCTGTATGCGCAACGTCAAATACTTGGGAACCCCTCGTAATGCTGCAAGGGCCCCTCCGGTAGGTGCAAAAGCTGCACCACCTGCTGCTGGTGGTGGAGGTGGCAAAGGATCCTGCGCGGTATGACTATCTCCTACCTCCACATCATCCTCTTCCCTGCTCCTCTTGGAGAAGACCTCAATAAAATGTGCTTTACCAACAACATATCTATGTCCCGGTGCCCACGGCTCCTGACAGGTAAAGCACAACCACTTCTTCTTCAGCTCCCTCCTGGCATCATCATCAATTTGTGCTCGTCCTGGATTCCCCTTTGGAGGCGAAATCCTCACGTCCTTCCCCTTAGGCTGGAAAGCCTGTCTCTGGGGGTAAGGTGTCCGGGTCTTGGGTAAGACATCCTATAAGTCTCGGGTCCTGCTAATAGCATCCTGGAGTGTGGCTGGTCTAGTGGATCTGACTAGACCTCGAAGTGGCTCTGCTAACCCCTCAACAAACATGTAGATCCTTCGTGCCGCGGATAGATCTAGCACCATCACTGAAACCCTCAAGAAGTCTGCGACGTAGGTCTTTGGGTTCCCGGTCTGTTTGAGCCTCGTCAACGCAACAAAGTGCTGTTCCGGATCCCTCCGGTCAAACCTCTCCATCAATCTCCTGGTGAACTCGGCATATGTCGTCACTATGGAGTGTCTGAGTGTAACCAACCCATGGAACCACTAGTCCTGGGCCTCACCATCCAAATGTAATGTCGCCACCTTGATGGCCTCTGTTTCCGACATCTGGTTAAGCTGGAAATAGATGTCCCGCTTCTCCACCCAAGACTTTGCCGAACTGTTTGATGAACCATCAAACGTAGGCAAGTGGAATCTACTAGCTGTGCGGTGGGTGTCTCCATCATGATAATGCCGATATCTTCTATGATGGTCGCGGGGTCTACTATCCCGCTGGAGTTGAACAAAGTCTCTGAATGAGAGAGCATCCCTGAACTCTTGCCCATAGGCCTGGTACTTTGCAAAATAATCGCCCATATGACCGGGCTCTGCCTCATGTTGGGCTCCGGCCCCCGTGTCTGCTCCTAGGAAAGTGGGCATGGTAGAACATGTAGGGACATGTGAAGCCATCTGCTGAGTAGTATCACGCTGAGTGGCATCCTGTTTTGGAAAATGGTGGGATGTACCTGATCCCTCACCAACTTGGAAAACCCGTGGGTTCTCACGCTGTCTAGCCTCTACCGCTATGAATCTCTGGCCCATCACCTTGATCTGCCTCGACAGATCCTGCACTGATTTGAGGAGCATGTCCGCAAATCTCTTCCCGTCCTCATTTGCCATCGGATCCTCCTGCTTTGCGTCCACCACAGGCTCCTCCTGTTTTGTGTTCACCATAGGCTCCTCCTGTTCTGTGTCCACCACCCGAACACAGTCTCCCTCTCCGTAGGTGTTCTCCAACCTACGCTCAATATCTCTGTATTTCCTACCTCTGTAACAAATGTAGGGCTTCTCCCTCGGTGTCATAGACTGCTAGCTCCACAGGCTGAGCTAGATCTATGCTCTGATACCACTGTAATATCCCTTTTCAGGGATATCCCTCAAACCCAATCAAACTCTAACCAGATAACACACATGTGATACAATAGTTGGGGAGCTCAAGAGATAAAAGTAACAGTGATGCAAACATACAATAATGTATACATGGAATATAAGTAGATACCAAGAAATGCAGAGAGAAATGCTAAGCCATTTTATTATACTGAGTAATGGAAAGAGTACAGGAGGTGATCAGAAAGATAACACCTCGACTTGCACAAGGCAAGTGAATAAATACACTCAGAATGGTAAGGGAATGGCCTCTCTTTGAACTGCATCCAAATTGTTGGAGAACTACTGTGCCGCTGCTACTGCTAGAATCAAATGAGGATTTGGGGCTGTTCCCCTCCTCAGAAAATGCCGAAACTCTGGAATCAGCCTCTGCTCAATAAACCCAGAAAAGCCTAGAAAGCTTTCCTAAAATAACTGACCCCTGAAAATCACCCCCTTGAGGATCTACGCTATCCCTCAAGGCTCTGCGCTGCCACTGAATAGAACCCTCCAAAACTCTGCTCGAAACTCTGCAAAAATCCTCCAATATGCAAGGGTTGATCCCTTGCCCAATCTCCCAGCTCAAATCCTCCACATAAACCCAATCCGGAGCTCCTACCAAAAGAAACTGCGTCCTCCTCTCTTAAGACTGCGCAATCATCAAAATGCTCAGCTCCTCCTCAGCTCCAAAGATCGATCCTCCTGCAAAAGACTGATGAAACTACCTTGCCCGAGCAGGCACTCGAAGTCCCCCGGGGCTAAGGGTGAGATCTCCGAACGGAGACATTCGATACACTAAACAGTGCTGCAGATAAACTAAACAGCTAGCGTGCTCCGAGTCGAAGTGACTAGCTCAAATGCACATAATCGAATGCCAAAATGAGGAGGCTGCTCTCTCCTTTATAGCGTTGGCCTCTCTCAAAACCCTAAGGCCCACCTCCTCCAACGTGGCCCCTCTCTTGCCACGTGCTCCTCTCCATCTGCACAGTCCCTCCAAGTGTCTAGGTGGGCCCCTTGCTCTACGTGGTCCTTTGGCCCCCTTGGCTCCCCTTTTAAGTTACAACGTTGTGCTACTAGGGAGTGACTTTATTCAAAAAGTGAGTTATGTCCCCCTTTTCTCACCTTTTTATTTATAAATAACTATAGAAGGCAAAAATTGAGCGAAATTCGAATATTCCAATTAGCCATGGTTAATTAGGAATATTACAGAAGTTATGCAAATTTGACAAATTTTCCAGCATCTATGATAGATCGGATTAAGGTTGAAGAAGTTGGGCATTATGCCGAATACTTTGACATAACAAGTTTCTCATTAGCATCAAAGGCATTGAACAATATGGAAGGCAAGGCAGATGGGTTGAAAAGGGTTGTGGCATCACATCAACTTACACAAAATAAGACATGAAGAGAGAATAAAAAAGAAAAAGTTGGTGCTAGTCTCTAGTATTGAAAAGAGTTAATCATCAACAAATTGGCATTCATAAAAGGAGGAAAAGACAAAATAAATCTGATGGCCATAAGCAAGTTAGCACTGGGACGAGTAAAAGTCCCAAAATGGCCAGGATTGGACAAGGGACATCGAAAAGGAACCTATGGATCTACCTATGAGCAGGAAAGTTCTTAAGATGGACTTTACTGAAAAAATTTGATGCCAAAGGGGCATTTTGTGATGTATCTCTAACCTTGCTTGCATTTCATTTCTTGCAGTTGATTTCAACATCTTACTTACGCATTTCCTTTCAGTATATTCCTTCCTTGCTTAGTTGACTTTTGGATTATTCTGACATATCTGGTGCATGTACCACTAATTTGCTTTGTTGCCAGATGTCTTGGTTGCAGATTCCGAGTTCTTGTATACTTTCGTGAAGATCAAGCGCACGTCCCCATGTGGAGCCAAATGCTATCTGCTAAGTTGTAGCAGAATCTAAAGACTGCATGGCCCAATGTACAGGGCACTCATCAAAATTTTGAGAAGTCTAGAGGTCAATAGGGCACCTGTGACCCTTTCTCTCCTCTCTTTACTTTCTCTCTCTCTCAAATTCAGTGAGCCCTACAGGGAATTGTATGAAATGTCGTCGCTAGTATGATGAATTGTTGTAACAGGCTTAGGTGACTTGGGACCCGATTATCAAGTGAGTCCACTCTAGAGTGTTTTTTCACTTCGCTAATTATTCTCGCTTTTCAATGGTAAATAACTAGCTGAGTTTTTTCACTTACATACCTCCAAAGCTGGAGGGCAGCTTTGATGATTGTGTAATATCCCCAATTTTTTGAGCATGGGAATTTTGCCCAATTTTGGTAATATTAATTGAAGGGGCAACTAGTATTTTGGAGAAAGGTGGCAAGTATTATTTTATTGCAGATTGGTGGCAAATTATTATTTTATTAAAAAGGTGGAAAAAGTAACTAAGTGGAAAATGGTGCCCCCCAATAAAATATTATTAAAAGGAGTCTAGAAGGATGGAGAGAAAATATAAAAGGAGGGACTCATTTTTTGGATCATCTTTTGACTGTGAGTGAGTTGCAGCGTGCACTATCGGTAAGACAACCTGAGGTGTTATGTGAGCATGAGGTATAGGGGATGGTATTCCTCATTGGTAGGAGGATGCCAAGGGCTCCAGGCAGTATCCAGGTACATCATCAGGAGCTCTAATAGTAGATTTCGCTGTGTGGTCTGGTTGGAGTAGAGTTGTTTGTCATACACGGGACAATTTCTTGATGCTTGGTGCCCATCTATTAGATACATATAGGGGTCAAAGATGAGGCAAAAAGGAGTCCCAATAGCTAGTTGCATGTCATTGCCGTAGGCAGTGAGGATTGGCAGTTGTGGGCGTCTAGTATGGCTGTGGGATCTAGTTGATTGATGGGACACTCCATTCTTAGTGAGTACGATCAGGATAGCAGGTGATCTGGTTCATTCTCAAGTTGACACACGAGGGATCATCGAGGTCTTCATCATATGGCGAGGCAGGTTGTTGCTTAGGATTGGGCCCAACCAGGGAGTGATAGGCTCTGGCATTGTTGAGTCGCTTGGGCAGGTTGTGCTTAACCTCAATCATCAAATATATTATGGCTGAGAGTTACAGGACAGGAGGCTCTAGTAAGAGCATGTTGGGTAGTCAATCATGACCAAAGTGTCGCAGGGTCAGCGTGACAATTTCTTCCTGCAATGGGCATGGGACCTTGGCGTCACAGTATTTGACAGTTCAGTTACCCTTATGGATGAGCTAGTTTCGATAGGGGAGGTCATTTTGATCTTACATTGGATTTAGTGATTCATTGTTGGCGTGGGGCATTTCACCAGCATGGAGGGATGATCTGTAGGAGGAGATTAGGGGAAGCTCATGTGGGCGAGGATTCATCTCCATCGTGGTTGGATTGTATCTTCAGGAGTCCACCCTTGGAGTAGATGAGATGGATGATTCAGTAGAGCAGTTGCACGACGAGTTGATCAAGATTTTATATTATCATGATGATCTACCTACTGACAGTATGCAGAGGGCTTCAGGTGCCTGTACCAGGTTGGACAGTGAGTGGAGCAAGGGGTGCCTCATGTTGATCAGGATGGCTTGGGACCCTGGTATCAAGGGACTCCTTCGTGACATAATAGTGTTGGGGATAACGATGATTCAGTGGCACATTTGGGACCTCGATATCGTTTATAGTAGCCATTTGGGTCAGTTGATGGAGAGAGTGCTTGTTCGGGCATTGCTTGAGGACAAACAATTTTTGGCGGGTAGGACTGTAATATCCCCAATTTTGTGAGCATGAGACTTTTGCCCAATTTTAGTAAATATTATTTAAAAGGGGCAACTAGTATTTTGGAGAAATGTGGCAAGCATAATTTTATTGCAGATTGGCGGCAAATTATTATTTTATTAAAATGGTGGAAAAAGTAACTAAGTGGAAAATGCCCCCCACCAATAAAATAATATTAAAAGGAGTTTAGAAGGATGGAGAGAAAATATAAAAGGAGGGACTCATTTTGTGGATCATCTTTTGTCTATTACACTTAACACATCATCTTCTCTTGGAGTAATTCCTTATATAAGTTGTAAATAAGCAGTCCTAGGAAATGCCAGGGGCATTTGAGTACTTGAAATTCATCCTCAGAGCCATGACATTATCCTAACACCCACTTTTGGGGTCGGAAAACGAATAGTACCTGCTCAAAACCCACTTTTCCTAATGTAAGTGGCAAAAGTGGCAAAGAAATTAAAAAAAAATAATATTTGTAAAATATTTATTGTGTTTTCCAAAGTCAAAAAAGGCAAGCAGGGTGATTTGGCTTAGTGGAGGAAAAGACAAAAAAAGAAAGAAAAACAATTGAGTGGGGGACAAAATAAGTGACATGGTAGCCACTTCATGACCATAAGGTATAGTGGGCCAAGTCAACAGGCAGTCAAAAAGGGGGTCTGAGTTTCCCACTTAGGCAGGCCGAGAGTCCTTTACCACCACGGATTAAAAGAAATTAGTCAAGGGAGTACATCACTGCCACATAGGACAGACCTTGTCCCCCAGTACTAGCGAATGTGAATATCACTTGTCCACTACAGTTGCATATGCAGGCAGCCTGAGAAGATACACGCAGATTTGGAGATCAGTTCATGGTCAAATATCTCTTGGAGAGATCACGGATTTTAGGGACAGTTTAGTTCAGTTCTTAAGTGAGCCGTGTCTCCACTTAGGTCTACATGGATTCACCTTGGAATTATCAGTAGTTAACTGCCCACACGCTGACAGTCTCTTGGAGTCCTCACGCAGCCTTCACTCAGTGCACACGCAGGCCCAAATTCAGTGGCATCCTATAACAGTTAATACACATAAGTTAGGTGGCAGTTTTCATGGAAATTGACACCATTAAGTTAAGGGATATGTTCCTGCTTATCTTCATTCCTCTTCACACATGTAACACTCAACAAAATCACACAAGATGAAGGCTAGTACACTGCCTCTTTCAGTCGCCCATATGCTGGCCAGCAAAGACAAATACACAACAATTTGATTTGCCACTTAGCAACTCAACTTGGTCATTGGGATCTTCATCCTTCTCCACTTGGCATTGCTCATTTGCATTGGGATTTGCTCTCAAATTTGTATAAGCTCATTGGGCTCTCTCATTCTCATGGTTGGAAGCATTGTGCTTGGAAAAACTCTGTTCATTTGTATCCTCATTGTTTGATCAATAATATAAAGGCTTTGGAAGTCTATTCACTTGGGTTGTGGACTTGTGCTTAGCTTTGGGAGGTAACATTTGTATTGTTTTCAATGGTTCATATGTCTTTGCGTTCATGATTTATTTGTTTCCTTGCAAGTTCTTTTTTTGGTAGCCTAGCCCATAGTGGCACTGTTGCCTAGGGGAGAGGAATCCAATTATTTGGATATCCTCTTTGACACTTGCTCATATCCAAGGCTTGGCTTAGGCTTGTTATGTGTTCTTGGTTGAACAATAAGCCAATCCTTGCCATCATATGAGCAAAGTCTCAAGGGTTCACTAATCAATTGTTTTGCAAGTGTTGTGGTTTAAGTGTTATAGGTTGCCTTGCATACTTGAAGGTGGTGAAGTTTTCGGCTAAACCATCCATCTCCAAGAAGGCTAAGGATCCTCGATTCAAAGCTGATAAACGCCATCCAAGTTTTCTGGAAGATCAACAAAAAGAGCGCTTTGAGCCCTCTAGATTTGCTTCTCTCCATCACATAAATCTGAAATCATTTCTTGGTTATTTTTTAGGTTTATCATTGAATATCAAAGCATTCGGTGTAGCACTAGACCACTGTCCCAACAGTGGTCAGACTTGCTCTAAGAGGAACAAGTTTGTTTGTTCCCTTTGAGCAATAATTTGAAATAACTTTTAATCTACCTAAGTCTGCTTGCCATCTTTTGGTTTGGTGCTCTTATTTCATATTAGACTTTGTAGTGTTTATTGGCTAACAAATAGATTGACATTCTGCTGTCTTGTGGCAGAAATCGAAGGCTTCCCACTGATTTTTTTCAAAGGCTGATATTTGCAGAACTTTGGGCAGACTTTAAACCTCTCCAAAGGCAGACCACTTGGGCAGCAAAGGAGATCTTTGACAGGCCCTAGGACAGATTGTTTGCATACCTTCTTGAGCAGATTCCAAGTGTGTTCTGGAAAAGTTTTGGGGCTATTTCGAGCAGACTTTGATTTCCTCTTAAGGCAGAAATTCAAATCCTTTTTTTCGACAGACTTTCTCTGCCTTTTAAGCAGTGTTGTTTGGTATTTCTTTTAAAGAAAAGGAGGCAGTTTGCAGACCTATTTGCACATACCTTTGACAAGTAGCTTAAAAAGGAGCCTTCATCCCCTCATCATTGTGATATTGGCATCTTTTAAGGTTTATCTATTCATGTCAAATCATTCAAGGAGGTCTCTTAGTTTGTAAAAAAGGAAACCCCTTTCATAATAGGCTCTTATTGGTTATAAGGGAGCCTTGACTTTCTTCTAATCATCTACTCAAACTCATTGTAACATTTGGGTTTGGGTGTTCATTTTTCTGGTAACTTGATTGGAAAGGGCATCTTTCCCATTTGAGGGAGATTCTTGTAAACTCTCTTCCAAAGGACCCTCTCTATCCCTCATCCAACAAGAGGGATCAAACCTTAATAAAAGATTGAACATTCTTTTGGGAGCTTGGTGATTTTTCCCCTTGGCATCTCTTTTCCCCAATTGGGTAAGGTGTCCTTTGTATGGTTGCTTGAGTGTTTATTTTGTTCTTTGATTTTCATGCATCTTAAGTCTTTCTAACTTTTCATCTCAATTCACATATGCAAAGTTAACGTGTTGAATGATTTTGCCTAACCTCATTTGATAAATCCTTTTGTTTCATTCATCTCTCTATTGCAATTGCTTTCTTCTTTCAGTTAGTAGACTAACTCGCTTTTACATCATTCTTGCAATCTCATTTAGTTTAATTGCTACAATTTCATTAGTTGGTTTTATTATTAATTGTCATTTATTTTTAATTAAGCTTCTCTTTCATAGCAATCTAGCACTAACAAATCAACATCCAACATAAGTTGGTTGAAGTAGATGATAGATACCCTCCATCCCATATTGACTCCTCACTATGAGATCAGGGCCCAGGCGAGGGTGAGGTCTAGGGAAACGAAGTTCTTTGAAACTTGCTTAGGTTACTTAAATTAACCAAGATAATCTCATCGCATTACAAAGCAGGTACACTACAAAGCAACATCATCATTTAAAGTTTGTGTTTCATGTGTTCACATTTGGAATGAGTCTTTCATCTTGAGTAGATTTTATTTGCTCACAAGTATCACATTTATCACTTGAATATTTTTCCAAGTTGACGAGTGTTTATTCCATTGTCAAACACTTGTCTCATTTATTGCACTTGCTAAAGTTGCAAATTGCCAGCATTACTTTTACATCTATCTTGTGGCATTTTGTTTTCTTTCCAAGTTGTTTTGCAAAGTTATATTTTCACTTGGAATATCCTTAGCAAGTAGTTATATTTGGGCACTGGTCTTGGCTTGTTATGTGTGGTTGCATGTACTCACTGACCCTGTAATTGTAATTGATATTATATATTTGAAGTGTTAACTCTAAAAAACTAACTTGCAAGCTTTGAGCTAGCTGAACCTTAGACATTTTTGGGGTCCAACCCCCTTGGCTTCGCTAGGAGTAAGCCTATACAGAGGAGTTGAGAATTGAGTGACAACCTCAACTCGAAACTTGCCCCCAAGGCCACACCAAGTGGAGTTAAGGACTTTCTCCATGACAATCCCAGGTGTGGATTAAGGTGGCAACATCCCTCACATCTCTTGCATGTCCCTCCTTGAAAATGGGGACTCTTGGGAGACATTGCTTTGATAGTTTTTAGGATGCTTGGACATCCCTTGTCGAAACTAGTGTTGATGTGGCACTAAGCCTTCCAAAAAGATATTCAATTACTAGTTCGACATTCAGATCATGACATATTATCTATGAAGTGCATGCCAAAAAACTGCATAGTATGTTTTAGTAATGGGGGATGATAACTATACAATTTTGATTCCCCTGTTTTGCAGGTTTTTGTTATGTATGCTCTTTTTTGTTGTTTGAAGGTTGGGACAACGGGGGAGGTGGGGGAGAGGTTAATGTCCACTTGAACAAAGTCTTTGGTCTTGCTTTTATTATTATTATTATTATTATTTATTTTTGTTATCATGGAAAAAAAATCGTCATTTTATTTCAAAATAGAGACATAATTACATTTTGCAGATGCATACAATTATTTGCATTCATGTGGGAGCAATTACTCGGCTTTTAGCAAAAAACTGTTGGCCAATTACTGAAAGAGTTCCACAGGTCTATTTTTTATGAGCAGTGAAAACATATAAGTCAACAAGTATCTATTACAATTCATTGCTGAAAATACAAATGAAAAGAAAGATGAAGATCACAATATTTTCAAATTACTTTTTTTTGTCTCCTAGGTGAACATTTTCAGAATTGATGTGGTGTTGGTAAGTTTTCTTCTATGAATGGTTGGTGGAAGTATTCAAAATGTTTTGAATCCATCTGTTCATTTATCTTCCATCTGCCATATTCCATGTGTATACCTGCTTTAGACATTGCATCTGCTGTCATGTTTCGTTCCCTATAGACATAGCAACAATTTATAGTGTCAAAACTATCTTTGATAAGAAGCACTTCACCTAACAAAGGTAACAATTGTTCATTGTGGCATCTTTGAATCCCATTTACCCAATTTATTATTATCATGGAGTCACCAAAGATTTGTAAAATGCTATATACTTTTTCTTTAACAAACAGTGGAAGGAGCTTCAAAGCCATTAGTTTAGCAAAATTATTTGTACTACTCCCCAAACCCACTTTTATAGAGAAAGTATGTGTCTCCAATAAATGAAGAACCACACCCCCTCCACATCTGTTGTCCTCACCCAGTGAGGCTCCATTAAAGAAAGTCCATGGTCGAGATTTGTCAATGACCTTTGGGATTGTGAACCTAATGGCGTTGATACTATCTTTACTAGGGAGATGATTGAAACATAGTAAAGATCTTGCTGACAATGAAGGTTAAATAAAGTATAAATAAAAAATCTTGAAAAAAAGCATGCGAAAGGATATCACAGAAGAGAATGCAACAAAGACAACAAGGTTGATAACGAAGTTCACTAGAACCTCCCTGGCTACGGCTTTGGGTCCTCTTCAAATGGCATGGCCTTTATTTATTAATGCCAACTCATTACAATCTTTGACAACATCGTTGATTAGCAAGGCGTGAGGACCACTCTCCCTTCGAAGAGGGGCACAAGATTATCCACTCAAACAACTGACGAGAGCGGGAAAATTCTCCATGAAGGGCAACAATCTCCACTCAACAACAAAGAGTGGGCTTGAAACTATTCTCCACAACAATGGGCTGATCTCTCCACAAAGGGGCAAAGTAGAAGTTCTCCACTCAAAAGCTAAGAGTGCTCACAATAAATCCAAAACACTTCTTCACTTAACTAATATAAAGTAGGCTACATAAAACCTCTCCACTTAAAACTAATATAAAAAGTGGGCTACAATATTTTTATGACAAAAATCTCTCCTCACTATATAAACATTATAAGAGTGGGCTATATAAATGTTCTCCACTCACTAATCAAAGGTGTCCATAAACGCTATATGACTCTCCACAAAGGGGCATAAAAGAAACTATCCACACCATAATAAAAGCAGGCATAAAAATATAACTTTAGGGCATAATAAAAGCAGGCATAGTATCTCATCTCCAAATGGGCGTGCTGGTGGTATATATAATACAAAGTCAAACCACTATATAACTCGGTCCAATGAGTTTCATTCAGGGCTCGATTGAATGTGTTGCACCCACATAGTATATTTTGATCCACGGTCAAATGAACGAAAGCCATATAACATACTGGGGCTCTGCATATAAAACTCTGTATACAATGGCATGCGGTCGAATGACACAGTGGTAGCTCCGTCCAATGATGGGTACGAGGGTGGAATCGTGATAATCTTGCAGTCAAATCGATCCCTAGTTCGTGGCCGATTCGTTACAACCAAAAAAATTAATACCCCTGTCCAACTATACTTGATCCCCTGGCATATAAATTGGTGCATAGTTCTATATGGCTAGCACTTTGTTACAACATTACTTCCGGTGGTCAAATTATTATATGGCACATTGTCATTGTATGCATTGGCATCATTTATATTTGGTACACATATAACCACAACCTATACCATAACGCTGGTGGTATCCATCATAGCTCCTGTGGATGTGTTTGTTGTAACATAATGTTGATCAAACTATTATATTGCCACCATTATATATGGCATCATTACATGGTTTGAATACGTCAGTCCAATGATAGCCTTTATTTGGTGGTGGTCTAGATGCAAAACCCATTTAATATATATTTGGCGGTGGTTCCAATTGTATATACGTTTGGTGGAGCAATTGTCGATGATTAAGTTTGGCGGAATTGCCAGATTTGGTGGACTCTGCCAACCCCCGTTTGCCAACATATAAACAATCAAATAATAAATATGAGCGGCCATGATGCATTAACAAGACCTATGGTTGTGGTGAAAAGGTAAAGTGCAGACTTTGTGGGAAGTAGCTTGGAGGTTCGAATCTCATCGAGGCCTCTATGCCTTTCCAAAATTTTGACAAACGAACCTAGGCCACGTGTCAGATTTCAACAGTGCCATGTGGCACTCTGTTACTCGCCCAAGTCAATAGCCAATCAATAATCAACCCTGCCAATTCAACGACCAGTCATTAGTCCAATCAGTCGTACCACCTGCCCATGTGCAATCCCAATCACCATCTAGTGCCATGTCAACTGCCACTCAACACCACATCATGCCACATGTCGCTCTGTCATTCTGCCACGTCAGCACCTACAGTGCCATGTGTCCCTCTGCCCAACATTTATGCTTTTTCTCGAAAATTTTTAACTGCCATATCTCACCCATACGAACTCGGTTTGAGGCTGTTCAAATTTCCTTGGATTCGGTTCGCCGAGCTCTACTCATTGGCGCCAATTCCAAGACACTGTGACAACTTTAAATTTTGAGCTTCTCTGAGATCCTCCTGGATTAGACCATCCCACAAAAAGGGCTTTTGGTCTCCAAAAGCTTACAAACAATATTTATTATTTCATAAGCTTAAAATAGGACACTATGGTCTTTACAACGTATGCCAAACATAACTTTTTGCCTCTGACCATGCACATAGGCTGACCATCATTTGCTGAATTGAGCTAGTGGGTTCTCCTCTCTTCGTTGCACTTCTTGGAGGGCTGGTTCTGGAACAGTGGCCATAGATACCTCCTTTTCTACTGCAACATCCCATCTGGATTAGTGCTAGCACATTTTTGGGACCATAGTTTGCAATTATGATAGCTTTCCCTTTCCTTTTTGCTTCCTCATGTTGACTAGGCGTACACTTTGCCATAGGAATTGCTATAGGGTCCTCCTTTTCCACATCCTCATGTTGGATCGATGCCTACTTCATTTTCTTGTTGGAGCTTTGGTGGAGCTCTGGATGGAGTTTCCAACATTTATCATTCTAGTGCGCCATGATGTGACAATGCGTGCAGTAGTTCCTGCACTTGTTCTTGGGATTGAACACCTTTAAACCAGGCAGATCTTGTGGGTACTCTTTTGGTTTTTCTAGTTTCGTGGTTGCCATTGCCTTCCTGTACAAATATTTTCTCTTTCTACATCTTGCCACACAATGATTAGGTGACTAATAAAATGTGCTAGGGTATTTGCTCCAGAAATGTTGGATACAGTGTTCATCAAAGGAAGATTTAGATTCATACCCTTTATTGTTGCCTTTGCTACAGGATTGCTGGGAAGAACTGGATTCACCTCCACTGTCACTACTCGGACGTGATGTGTACACATCATGTGGAGGATCAGTCGACATCGACTGGGGTTCATCAAAACCCAAACCGGCATATCAAGGTCTTTCTACCACCTCGATAGGTCTTGTAATGCCTTGGCCATTTACACCAAGACATTTGTCTAAGTATCCCATCTTCATCAGCAACTTCCACCCAATACCTTTGGTATGCCTTTCAAAAGCACCAAAAGTGTCATCTGCATGAGGAGAACAGGGAGAATGGGATAAGCCCGAGGCAGATTTTACAGGTTTTTTGCTCTTCGGTGATGATTCCCAATTGTCATGCACATCAGGCTTTAGCGACGCTTCCCAATTGTCATGCACATAAGGCTGGACTGTACCAACATCTTGATTTTGCCTTGCAAGGCTTCTTGCCTTCTCTATAGTGGAGGCTTCACCAAATCGCTCCTCTATGGTATGTTCAAGAAGGCAACATAGCTTCCGCTTATCTTCCTCAACAATCTCAAGTTGCCTTCGCAGGTTAATGAACTCTTCTTGTAGGAATTGATTCATGGCCTCCAACTCCTGAATTCTTTTGCTCTCAATATTCCTTTCCATTCTTGCAGTGAACCTGTAATGTCAGTCTGCTCTGACACCAAAATTTGATCCAAGCCCAGTAAAGATCTTGTGGACGATGAAGGTTAATTAGAAGTGCAAATTAAAAATTCTTGAAAAAAGCGTGTAAAAGAATATCACATAAGAGAATGCAATAGAGACAATAAGGTTGACAACGAGTTCACCAAAACCTCCCTTGCTATGTCTCCGGGTCCTCTCCAAATGGAGTGGCCTTTCTTTGTTAATGCCAACTCGTTACAATCTTTGACAACGCCGTCAATTATCAAGGCATGAGGACCACTCTCCCTTCCAAACGGGGCACAAGATTCTCCAGTCAAACAATTGATGAGAGCGAACAAATTCTCCACGAAGGGCAACAATCTCCACTCAACAACAAAGAATGGGCTTGAAACCATTCTCCACAATAGTGGGTTGATCTTTCCACAAAGGGGAAAAGTAGCAATTCTCTACTCAAAAGCTAAGAGTGGGCACAATAAAGCCAAAACACTTCTCCACTTAACTAACATAAGGGGCACATAAAATCTCTCCACTCAAATATAATATAAAAAGTGGGCTACAATATCTTTATGACAAAAATATCTCCACACTATATAAACATTATAAGAGTGGGCTATATAAATCTTCTCCACTCACTAATCAAAGGTGGGCATAAACGCTATACGACTCTCCACAAAGGGGCATAAAAGAAACTCTCCACACCATAATACAAGTGGGCATAAAACTATAACTTTAGACTTAAATAGTCTCTCTACTCCAAATGGGTGTGCTAGTGGTATATATAATACAAATTCAAACCACTACATAACTCCGTCCATTGAGTCTAATTTAGGTCTCGGTTGAATGTGTTGTGCCCACATGGTATATTTTGATCCGCGGTTAAATAAATGAAAGCCATATAACACAATGGCGCTCTGCATATAAAACTCTGTATACAATGACCCACGGTTGAATGACACAGTGGCAACTTGGTCCAAGGATGGGAACGAGGGTGGAGCCGTGATAATCTTGTAGTCAAATTGATCCATAGTCCGTGGCCGATTTGTTACAACAACCAGAGCAATTAATCTCCTGGTCCAACTATACTTGACCCCCTAACATATAAATTGTTGCATAGTTCTATATGGCTGGCTCTCCATTACAACATTCCTTGCGGTGGTCAAATTATTATATGGTACGTCATCGTTGTATGGATTGGCGTTGTTTATATTTGGCACACGTATAACTGCAGCCTATAACGTAGCATTGGTGGTATCTGTCGTGGCTCCAGTGGATGTGTTTGTTGTAACCATAATGCTGGTTGAACTATTATATTGCCACCATTATATATGGCGCTATTACATTGCTTGGATATGTCAGTCCAATGATAGATTTTATTTAGTTGCAGTTCAGATGGAAAACCCATTTAATATATATTTGGCGGTGGTTCCCACTGTATATACATTTGGTGGAGCAATATTCGATGATTAAGTCTGGTGGAGCCACCAGATTTGGTAGACCCCGCCAAGTCCCTATTGCCAACGTATAAACAATCAAATAATAATAATGAGCAACCACGATGTATTAACAAGACCTATGGTTGTGGTGAAATGGTAAAGCACGAACTTTGTGGGAAGTAGGTTGTAGGTTCAAATCTCACCGAGGCCTTCATGCCTTTGCAAAATTTTGACCAACGAATCCAGGCACGTGTCGGATTTCTACAACGCCACATGGTGTCCTATAAATCGTCCACATCAACAACCAATCAACGATCAACCCTGCCAATTCAACACCCAATCATTGGTCTAGTTAGCTGTACCTCCTGCCCTTGTGGAAGCCCAATCACTAACCAGTGCCATGTCAGTGGCCATTCAACACCACATCATGCCATGTGTCGCTTTATCATGTTGCGACATCAACACTTGCAGTGCCACGTGTCAAGCTGCCATACTGCCACATGTCACGATTCACCTTTTCCCAACATTTGTGCTTTGTCCCAAAAACTTTAAACTGCCATATGTTAGCCATGCGAACTATTAGAAAATTAGAAAGGTAGAAAGATTCTCTTATATTGATAATTACTTGTGATATTCGTGTAGTCATGTTAACTTTCTTTATGTTCTTCTTTTATCTTCTTTTCATCAAGCAATCATCAAATCAAAACATGAAGATCAACGACACCAGATATAGGCACTCAGCGTGGGTTAAAACCCCTCCATATGGGAAAACCCAGTCAAAATCTTCCACTATCAGATTCAAATAAAACTTGAGACAATCCAAGACCTTAGACCAAACCCAAAGACCTTCCTCCTCCACCAAGTCAGCGCTCAAACTGTCCTTCCAGACTTCAAAGATGAACTGCAACAACATTGCATCAAAGACAGAATTTCGGCCTCTACTGCTTCAGAATTTCGAGCCAACTTTAGGTTTGCAAGTTTGATCCTCCTGCAACTAAAAAATTTTCTCACGAGTGAATCACAAGAGAGAGAAAACAGTCTCTAAACTTCTTTGCTAGGGTTTTTCTCCTTCTTCCTTGAATTTTGCACCCTCTTTACTTCTCCAACAACTGCAGATCGAACTTCTTGGTTGATGCTTCAAATGAGGTCAAATAGTTGTCAATAAATTTGTGAGGTCGAATTCCCTTAATGAGGCCAAGTTGTCCTTCCTTGAGGCTAACGTGGTGGAGGAGGCCTAAATGACCTAATTTTATCAAAATAAATTTCTTCTTTGATAGATAAAGCCCAAGAAGGGTCTTTTACATAATGACAAGGAAAAGGACTCTTGACACAAACCCTACAAGCCTACAAGGGAGGCTTTAACCTAAAATAAAATCATAAAGCATGAAACCCATGCTTAATAAATCATTTTTCTTTCATAATAAAATTTCTTTTTGTCTCATTTGATAAATACATTACATCATGACTCAAATATGATTACGAAGATCGACACTGGATACATTTTTCAACATGAACTCAGTTTGAGGCCGTTCAACTTAGGTTGGATTCGATGCTAGTTCTAAGACATTTTGACAACTTTAATTTTTGAACTTTTTTGAGATCCTCCTAGATCAAGAGAAGAGATAGAATAACTAGACTTTGAGCCATAGTTCTTTCTGGTGTGGACCTAGTGTCTTGAAAAATAACTTTGTTCCGGGCTAACCAAACACCCCAGCAAATAAGTAAAGGCAACATTGTGTATTCTATAAAATCTTGATTCCCGACCCATGTTTGGCTAGCCTCCTCAATTCCCCCCTCCCCCCCCCTTGCCAGTTAGACCCAACTCCAAAGTGCGTTCTACAAACTATCCGCATGCTTTTTGTATGAGAATTCCATGAAGAGATGTGCTACAGTTTCCTCATGTGAATTACAAAGGGCACACCAACTTGGTCCTTCCACCTGTCTTTTGTGAATGTTGTCCCATGTTGGGACCTTATTTTCAAGAAGACACCACATAAATAACAGAAAGTAGAGATTTATGAAGTAAAACTTCCCAAAAATTCTTCCTCTCTTCATAAGGGCCTTAGACATTAAGAATCGTCATCTCCAACCCAAAATCTGCCGAGAAGATCTCCACCTCTAAAACTGACTCAATCCCCCAGGAGTGTATTAAATTTACACTCAGAGGGTTCCACCCAATTGCCGATCCACCTGACCTACCCCAGACATCTGTGCAGGTAAAACTCCATCCTTTGAACAAAGATTCTAGAACTTTGGATATTCCATCCCCTTCTCCCAAAGTTTCCTAAAGAAGGATGATTTTTAGCTTATTTAAATTAGCTAATCTACACAAGGCAGGTTTTTGGATGCGCTGGCTAAACCCCTGCAATTAAAAGATTGTGTTATCATGAGGAGAGCCCTTCCAGCGCCAGCGCCAACAATGGATAATTATTTCCTCGCAGTCAAATCCAGCCTTGCCTTGTCTTGAGCCTTGGCTAAGTGTGATTTCCTCCCTCAGTTATTCTCCTCTTGAGATGCTAGATGTAAGTGCCCCAATCCCCCATGGTGAAACCTGGTTGTTCCCATAGGTGCTCTAGGTCTTAAGTTGTAATGGGGAAAAGAGTCAGTTGATGCAGATGCACTTCCTTCTTCCATGGACATTGTAGAGGGTGTAATGTCCTAGTGGTTGCGGGACAGGGACATGGAATAGGTGTAGGGTTAGAGGAGGGAGCAAAAAATTTGAATTTATGCTTAGCTAGTATAGTCCCATCCCAACCCATGCCTAAATCCTTGAAAGAATTAACCATATTGAAAAGAGGAGGGAAAGTGTTGAGATTTGGTAGCTTGGGAGCTACTCCAAGCCTTAGGGTTCGGGGTTTGGAGGAAGGAGTGCCACAAAAGTGGTTTGTGGGCTTAGAACCCAAGGTGGGGGTTTTGCACCCACAGGAGTTGGGTCAAAACCAAGATGGCTTTTATTGGTTTGGCTAATGGAGATGATAGAGGACTTCTAGAAGAACTAGGGGCAATGAAAATTATTGAAATCAGAGGTCTAGAAATGGAGATATGAATTTATTTGTATGCTGGTGGGTTTTTGTGGCACATAGAGCAGGTCAGCTTGGTGTACTGGTGTGCCACAAGGGAAATTTGTTGACAGCACATGTTGCATATAAATATAAGGTATGTTGGAGGCTAAGAGAACACATCCAAAGTGCATCTTCTCATAGTAATACATCTTTGAGGCAGCTGTAGCTCAAGGAGGACAAGGCCTAGGTGTTTGAGGGACTGTTTTGGTGTCTTTTGGAAGGTCTAGCAGGTTCGAGTTGGAGCAGAGGGTAGTCGCATGCATTGAGGCAAGTTTTGGGTGCTTGTGCGTGGTGTTTGGAGGGTCTTTCCTCCCTGTTTTGATAGGTCGAGGTCTGAAGGGAATTGTAGAAGGGCTGAGCCCTGTTCAATGCCATAAAAGGGTGTCATGAGCCCTATTTCAGGGCTAGAAATAAGACCAGGTACCAATGTGTGGGAGCAGGAGGTCAAGGAGGGAAGGTTGCAACAATTAAGGGACTGTTGATGTTGTTTTGGAGGGTTGTAACAAATCTTTTGGGTGCCCTAACCAACGAGTGAGCTACAACAATATGCACATTACCAGACGTATGTATTTGATGATGTATTTATGTTGAGTTGATGCAAGTGGATGGTGTCCAAGGAGAGGATAGATTTGAAGGACACTCGTGGACTGTTGGAGGGCCGCGTGAAAGTGTTCTTGTGTGCCCTAAGTGTAGACCTTAGGAAGGACATTAGGGTTGCTAGAAGTGGCAGATTGTAGAAGCTCAAGCTCTGATCAACGAGAGGAGCAATTTTGTATAGTCCAAGTTCATTTTGCAAAGAAGGACGTTTGACAGTGATAAGTGGCAGCCCTCCTGCCCTATGTTTGTCTTCATTGGAGCAACACAAGAAGACAATAGTGGGAAGAAGTCCCCAAGTAGAAGAGTAGCAGTGGGCAAGAAGACTTAAAGTGTTGTGGTCTTGAAGGATTAAGGAGCAACTAGTGAGCATGAAGACCCTATGTGTTGGTTGTAGATGGACTTAGGATCAACTAGAGGGCGGATTGGAGAGCTGAGTTCAGTGACCTAAAGGAGCTAGTGCATTGATAGAGGATATGGAGATCTGGATACGAAGGAGCTAGAGGTATATGAAGATCTAGATACGAAGGAGAAGTTGATCATCCTAGATGGTGGCAGGGGTTCCTTAATATCTCATATGTTCGGGAAGAACATTGCCCATGAGAAGTGGGTAGCTCTTCAAAATTTGTTCCAGAAAAAGAACGAGAACTGAGTATTGGTATTGGAGGATAAGTTGAAGGCCACTAAGATGATATAGGGTGAAGGTGTGACTTCGTATCTGACAAGGTTGTCTCAAGTTCAAGATGAGCTTGTTATCGTCGGTGTGATCGTTTTATATTCAAAGATGGTGAGGATTGCCTTGAAGGGGTTTACTCTAGAGTGGAAGTTTCATTAAGGGGATTGTTGCCAGGGACAAGTTGTCAGAATGGAACAGGTTGTGGGATGACTTCATTCAGGGAGAGTTGCGAGACAATGATCTTCATCCGAACAAGAAGGCTTCAGATTGTGACGTGGCACTTGCAGCTAAGATGAAGGGCAAGCAAAAGGACTTGAGTAAAATCAAGTGTTTTCACTATGGCAAAATGGGTCATTTTTTTGACAAAGTGTCCAATGAAGAAGGGAGATGATGAGAAGAATAAAGGGAAGTAGGTTGACGAGAAGAAGAAAGGGAAGCAGGTTGCAGGTGTTACCACTTCTAGGTTGCAGGTGTTGCCACTTTTGTCGAGATAGATGATCTCTCTAGGAGATTGGAAAATGAGGACTTTGCATTGATCTCTCATTTCTCGTAGGGTACCATTGATGAGGTTGCATGGTACATGGACCGTGGTGTGTCGAAGCATATGACGGTGTCATAGGATGTGTTCGAGACTCTAGCTGAGTGGGACTCGAAGTTGCACATGGTGTTGGGGGACAAGAGTCAAAAAGAGATTAGGGGATTAGGTGTTGTGCCATTTAGGATGGAGTCAGGTCAGGTGATGCGAGTTTAGGATGTACTGTTTGTACCAGGACTCAGATACAACGAGACATTCAGCGATTGAGCATAAGGGGTTTGACGTCTTATTCCAGAGTGGAAATGTAAGACTTAGGCCCATGGGCTCTAGCTCTTCAGGTGTCATGATTGGAGTTAGAGAGCATGGTCTATACAGGCTGATAGGCAAGCATATAGATCATGAAAAGAAGTAGAACTAGGTACAAGTTCTAGAGAAGCAGGTGTAGGTTTCAAAGGAGTAGGTACAGGTTTGAGAGAAGAAGGTCCAGATTCCGGAGGCTTAGAGGGAGCCAAGTTCTAGAGGGAGTTTGCAGGTTCAAAGGGAGAATGTGCAACCCAAGAAGAGCATGTGGTCAGTGGGGAGCAAGGGGGCTTCTACATCTGGCAAGAAGGAATCATGGAAAGATTGGAAAGGATTTCAGGAGAAGAAGAAGAAGTAGGAGGCTTCCAATGAAATTGACACTTCCGAGGAGGGCATAGGTCATACTACAGGGTTTGTTATAGTGATGAGCACTAAGAGTTGGGCAAGTGTTGCAAGTAGTGACAGTAATGATGACAAGTCTTGGAAGTACCTCCCTTGCTAAGAGGGAGTGCTAATATTTGGTAGCTTGGGAGGTATTCCAAGCCCTATGGTTCAGGGTTTAGAGGAAGGAGCGCCACGAAAGTGGTTTGTGGGCTTAGAACCCAAGGTGGGGGTTTTGCACCCAAAGGAGTTGGGTCAAAACGAAGATTGCTTTTATTGGTTTGACTGATGGAGATGATAGAGGACCTCTAGAAGAACTAGGGGTAGTGAAAATCATCGAATTCGGAGGTCTAAAAATGGAGATATGAATTTATTTGTATGCTAGTAGGCTTTTATGACACAGAGAGAAGTTCGACTTGGTGTATTGGTGTGCCACAAGGGCAGTTTGTTGACATCACATGTTGCATATAAATATAAGCTATGTTGGAGGCTAAGAGAATACATCCAAAGTGCATCTTTTCATAGTAATACATCTCTGAGGCAACTGTAACTCGAGGACAAGGCCGAGGTGTTTGAGGGATTGTTTTGGTGTCTTTTGGAAGGTCTAGCAGCTTAGAGTTGGAGTAGAGGGGAGCCGCATCCTTGAGGCAAGTTTTGAGTGATTGTGCGTGGTTTTTGGAGGGTCTTTCCTCTTGTTTTGATAGGCCAAAATCCGAAGGTAATTGTAGAAGGGTCGAGCCCTGTTCAGTGCCATAAAAGGGTGTCATGAGGCCTATTTCAGGGCTAGAAATAAGCCCAGGCACCAGTGTGTGGGAGCAGTTGAGGTCAAGGAGGGAAGGCCGCGAGCATTAAGGGATTGTTGGAGCAGTTGAGGTCAAGGAGGGAAGGCCGCGATCATTAAGGGACTGTTGGAGCAGTTGAGGTCAAGGAGGGAAGGCCATGACCATTAAGGGACTGTTGGAGCAGTTGAGGTCAAGGAGGGAAGGCCGTGACCATTAAGGGACTGTTGGAGCAGTTTTGGAGGGCTGTAACAAATCTATTGGGTGCCCTAACCAGTGAGTGAGCTCCAACAATATGCATGTAACCAGAGGTATGTATTTGATGATGTATTTATGTTGAGTTGATGATAGTGGATGGTGTCCTAGGAGAGGACAAATTTGAAGGACACTTGTGGACTGTTGGAGGGCCGTGTGAAAGTGTTCTTGTGTGCCCTAAGTGCAGACCTTAGGAAGGACACTAGGGCTACTAGAAGTGGCAGATTGTAGAAGCTCAAGGTCTGATCAACGAGAGGAGCAGTTTTGTATAGTCCAAGTTCATTATGTAAAGAAGGACGTTTGACAGTGATAGGTGGCAACCCTCCTAACCTATGTTTGTCTTCATTGGAGCAACGCAGGTAGAAAATAGTGGGAAGAAGTCCCTAAGTAGCTAAGGAGCAGCAGTGGGCAGGAAGACTCAAAGTTTTGTGGCCTTGAAGGACTAAGGAGAAGCTAGTGAGCGTGAAGACGCTATGTCTTGGTTGTAGATGGACTTATGATCAGCTAGAGTGTAGATTGGAGAGCCAAGTTTAGTGACCTAAAGGAACTGGTGCATTGGTAGAGGAAGTGATGTAGAATAGGAGCGAAGGACCCGTATAGTGTTCAGGGTACGACAAGAAGCTGCGATCGTCAACTACATCAGTTAGATCGTTAGTGTATCTTGTTCTTTTATTCTTGTACTAGTGGATGTATGAGGGCCATTATCCCTAGTATGTGAGCCCTAGACTATTGTATTATCAGTTTGATTAATATAACGAAGTTGGGTTGTTGTTAAATTTTAAAAACTTGTCTATATTTTGTGCACTAGTAGATTTATTGTTGCATATTGTTCCGCTGTGCAAAGTAGTTTGTTGTGATACTTGGATTGGTAGTGTTAGTGATTGTAAGATTCTAACCTAGATTCTTATATTGTGGAAAAACAATAGAAAGGAGATGTACCTTGGTGGAATTTCATTCCTTGCAGAGTATCCGCTTGTTTGCTCCCTTCTGATCATTTGACCTTCTTTGCTGCTTCCATTTTCACATCCGTCCTTATTTCTAATCCCTCCGGAGAGGATTGATTGTTGGGAGTTAAAGTTTTGTCCCAACCAATTACACCCTGGAATTTGTCCTTGTGAGCCCTCTTGTCCTTTGGAGCCTCTTCCAATATCACACCTCTTATTTTCAATCCTTACTGGTGAGTCCTTCTTGCCAAAATATGGGAGGGAACAATTGTTCGCAATATGTCCATGTTTGTGACATCTTCTACAGCAAAATGGTATTCCTTCATAGTCCAATATCTGTAGATAGGAAACCCTAGAGGCCCTAGTTCCATTTTTGCAACAAGTCCCTCTCGCATATCTAGGTTAACCAAAATTCGCGCCATTGTCATAATAGCCAAATGTTAAAATGACATGTCAACCTCCAGGAACAATCCCTAATTTGTTCCTAATCTCGTAGAAAATTTCCTAGGACCAAAATTGCACCTGAAAGCCAAGCGACCACACCCATATTGGAGCCAGGTCCATCCTTTCTCTGTTAGCATCAAAAAGCGATGTCCATCTCTTATGCAAAATGGGGGAGGATTCAATGTTTCAATTGTGTGCCAACACCTAGTTGGTTTCTTTCTTTTTTCTAAACAACATCAGAAACCATCCTTCAAGAAATATGGAGACTATTGGAGGAGACTCTATCTGGTTCCCCAAAATTTTGCCACCTATTCCCTTACGGTTTTAATGTTGAATCTCCTGCCTCTAGCTCTACCCACGATCACGAGATCCACCATTTGTGTTACTTCGTGCATCTTCACATCTTGTCCCAAGACCATCTTAAGCTTCACTCTTTATTTTTGCACGATGGGTCTTCCTCTTCTTCCTTGCTAGCGATTTTTGTTCACCTTGAGAACCTGATCCCTTCTGTACATTTCCAGTGTCACTAAGTGAAATATCCTTGTCCTCTGTTCTTCCTGCCCCAAACCCTTGAGGGGCACTGTGACCCAACACCTTGACCAAAAAACTGCTAGTACATAGGGTAATCCTTCTTCTATTTGGGGCACCAACCTTGTAACCCTACCCAAAATTTGGTGTTCCAAAAGCAGAGCTTCCACTGTCGTAGCCCCCACTTCGCCAACAGTTTCGGAAAGATTCCCCACCCCTTGTGAAAAAACATCCCCTATTGTAGCCTCCAAGAAATCATCATAGAGGGTTGGTGGCCGAAGACTTTGTGGGACCTCACATTCACCCAAAAAAATGTCTGAGAAGTCCCCAGAGGGCACCTCCTCTAGACTCGCTGAAGTTGATAGAATATTCGAACCTTGCCAAAGCTCTGGTGTCATCCTTGTCTTCCCCTTTGCATGTAGAGTAGACCTCATCTCTCCTTCAAGAGTTGGTGGTTGTGAGCAGGGTATGAAAACTGGTCCTCCCTCGGGACCTAGGGATTCCTTATGCAATTGTGGTAGATTTCTAATTGTCTCTGCCACCTGTTCCCAATCTTGCTTCGACCTAGTTATTTAGTCTTCTCCTGTAGGAATGGTACTTGTCTCCGACCAGATCTAACAAAATTCATTTCGATTGGAGGAATAATCTACTAGAATGTTCTTCATCAGTGTGGGATCACACCTCGGAAAGCGACTGAGTGCACAGACCATAAAAACTTCAGTTTTGCTAGCTTACAGTAGGGCAAGGGATCATCTGAGTAAACCCTATGACCTCAGGCCTGCAGGTCTGCTATAAACTCTACCACTCTCCTGTTTGCTTCTGCCATTCTCTCATTAACATTTAATCACTTTGTATAAGTTTAATCAGGTATTTGCTCTTGTTATTCGAGAATCACTATTTTTATTGAGTTGTATTATAGACCTATGTTCTAGAATGTCTGCTTTTTAAATTTCACATACTTTGTGCCAATTTCTTCCATTTCTTGGAAGTTTAGGGATACATTACAGCCATCCCTTCATGTCCCCTCATTCCTCCATCCCCAAAACTTGGTGCAACATAGGGCTTTTGGAGTCATAGATTATTAATTTTTGAGAATGGCTATCGTATTTGTATTTATCATGAGATACTTTTGGAGTCCTTTTGCAGTTACGGGGCTATTTGTTTATGGACTGTAATAACCATGAAACTATGGCAAATCTATGATGGCGGTTTGTATTAAATGGCACGTGATTCCTACATGTATTACTGTTGCCTAATATTATGGATGAGTAAAATTCTGCAACAATTTTGATCATATCATTTTGAAGCACATGTATGGAATCGGTAACCTATATGGTATGATAACTACAGCTTGCATAGTACAAAAACTGTGTCCCATGTAGTATGGAAATATATGGCTGGGATTTATTGTGTACCATGGAATGCAACTTATATTTATTGTGCAGTACAGATCTTGATCCCCTTCTTTTTTATTGTAGCAATGCATTCATGTTCTGCGGTTTGGTTTAATGCATGAATCCTGCATATTTCACGACGTTAGATTCGTGAGTCTAGCAACTATGACTGGAGATTTGAATCAATTAGAATTATAAGAGACTGACATAGAGTCAGGACTAGGACTAGAAACAACTTTTGAACGAGTTTACCTTGGATTCATGTATTCCCTCTCCCAATCATCAGGCTGGTATAAATCTCCTTCCCTAAAGATCTATTGTGGTAGATTTGGTATATTTATTATCCTTGTTTATGACAATTAGCCACTGAGAATTCCTGTGACATTTATTATTAGCATTATGCTTATTCATGTGATATTTCCATTATTGCATTTGTATTATGTTATCATGAACTATGGTTGCATATTGCATGAAGGTGATGTATTAAATTGGAATGCATTATGGACATGGATTATTGACAATGGAATCCATGTTGATCACATGAATACCTACCTGGTTGGCTCCTGGAAATTGATTCACATCTATTATTTTACATCTTTTTCCCAATACGGTCGTACAATCCTGTGCCTACGATTTCATTACTATGTTGTTCATTAGTCGACCTTACCACTCAAGGATTGGTATGAAATTCTAACTAGATAGGGTTTATTCCACACATCCCTACTAGTCATTATTACCTACAGTGGCAAGGGTCTCCGAGGCATTAAAAGTAGTCATGTTCCCATTGTCCTTTGGTTGTGGTGGAGTTGTACAACTGCTTAATTGTTTGATGGTGTATTGTTGACCATAAGGTGCTGACCTTTAGAGGGCCATTGGGAGGTTTGCAAGTTAGCTTTATATCTTTTGCTAAAGATGCAGAGCTGTCCATTTTTAGAGAATGCCAAATTTAGCATCACATAATCATAATTGACTAAGTTATGCATTCCATGCTAACCAACATAGATAGTTACTTTTTTCTTCTGTGTTTGTTTTAGGTGAAAGGAGTTGAGGTATAACAACGGCATCAGAACTAAGTTGTCCTTTTCACATTGGAGGAAGCGTGACACAAGTAATGACTATGGTGTATTGTCAATAATTTTTTGGGACAAGGACAAAGCGGTAGCAAACCGGCGTATTCATGCATTCAACATGGATACATTCACTGTTATGGACTTCTATACGACCCCATTTCACGGCTTCGGAATATCTTTCTTTCTTTTGAGGTGTGGGTACACTTTCTTAAATTGCAGTAGCATTGGAGGATCATGATTTTATATTTATTTCTTGAAAGTACATACTAAACATTAATTTCAACTGCCTCAATATGAGTTATGCATTGGTATTGCTAATTTTCAATCCTAACATTCTTTTGCAAGAAGATCCAGAATCAATGACAGGTGGCAAAGTTGGGTTGGTTTTACCATGTAAATTTGTTGGTAATAGGAAATTACGTTACGTCATTAATCTACTAGTTTGTAATGTTATTTTGTTTACGATTTATAGAGTTCCAAGTGCACATTCATCATGCTTTCAATTTGGAGAGTGATCATCACCTTCAGTAACCAAGTTTTTATGAATGTTCTGAAACAAATGTTACAGAAAATATATGGTTCCTAAATGATGATTAGGTGATGCATTGGGCACAATGAGAAAACGAAACTTTCTTGTCAAGACGATGTTATGGTTGTTTCTAAATGAGCATTATGTGGTAAACATGCTGTCAATAAGTTGTGTGAGATTTAAAATAATTACGGATTGAAGTTGGGTGCGTTGGCTCCCTTAGATCTTTTTTGATTTGTTGTTTGGTGTTTTCGGTGCTAGCTTTTATAATTTTTCTGTATTGGCATATGGCAAAGGAAAGCAATAAGATTTTTAATTTCATAAAAGAAACACCTGTTTATGTGACCACGTGTTTAAGAATGATGTTTGTGTATTTGGAAAAAAAACAGTTAGATATTTGGCATCAAAGCGGTAGTTCCTTGCAATCCTTACCCAAGTAGATAAGTAGATGAGAGCATGCATCTCTTGATGATTGTTCCGTCAATTAGAAACATGATAAATGATTCAGGGAATCACTATTAGCTGGTCATTTTATTATATCGAAAAAGGGAATCGGGACAAAGTGCATTGATACTTGCCTTTTGTAACTGTCGAAGATGGAATAACCGAGCTTCGTAGGATTCATTTATCTCTCTTTTAATGTTCCTTTCTATATTGGTGGCCACCTGAGGAGTGCAGGTTCAAGTTAGCATTGCAAATGATTAGACTCTCCCATGAGTAATGGCCAATTTGAAAGTACCAAGTGGTGGTCTCTCTAGCAAGAATTTTGAAGTAAATATATTAACCATTTTGGTGGGGTTGATCCGTTGACCCTGAACCATCTGTAATATGGTTAATGCTGTTTAGACATTATATAATGGAATGGTTTGATACTGCTTAAGGAACTATAATGGGTTTTTTTAAGATCTTAAAAAGGATACTCTGAACAAATTCCAAAAAACTTTGAAGCAGATATTCCCCCTTGGTTTTGAATGAAGAATGTCGTCGCGTGGAATTTAATGTTCGCATGGAATTTAATGTAGTAATATTTAATGTATGACTAACGGAAAATAAGTAGTATGATATTCATGGTGCTCTTGTGTTTGTTGCTTGCGAAATGAAGAAGATTTATGAAGTTTCAAAGAAGTATTATAATGAAAGCACATCAGTGATGCATGATAGTGCAGTAAAAACACACAAATTTACACAAATTTGATATTAATGTATGTATAGGAAAATATTATTGTGCATAATATCGAGATGCAATATTGATCTTATCTTGTTTGCTCCGCTATTTATTTCATGTAATATGCAAGCATGCTGTTTTTCCTATCCAAATCCATGAAATCAGAGGATTAGAGTTAATGCAAAACTTTGCTAAGCAAACATGAAATGACATTCTTGCAAAGAGTTGTCCTTAGCTTTGCAAAGCAAAACTGGGATAATTTTTTCTTCAAGGGAAATAATTTTTTCTCTCGATACAGGGGCAAGAGTGAGGGTCAATACAACGATATTCATAGGTACGTAGCCATTACAACAATATTTCTTATTATCATTACAACAATATTTCTTATCATCATGTGACTTGCAAGGAATTGAATATGTGTGGTGGAGATAACAACCATTCTGTCCAACCACCCAAGATAACCCCAATTGACCAAGCAAAACTGGAATCATATTCTTGCAAAGAGTTATGAATAGTTTTGGTAAGCAAAACTGCAATCATGTTCCGGCAAAGACAATTCAAAAAGAGTAACCATAAGGATCTTCATGTATTACTTTGACTGATATAAGCAACATGTCATCATGCTATCGCAAGAAAGAGGAGTGATGTTGAAGGTTTATACTTTGCATATGAAATGCAAGCAAAGAGACAAAATCGATAATTAACGTTGTATTGCACATGGCATTGATAACAAATCAATTATGGGGGTTGTTGAAAAATGTGTAATTAGGTTCGGTCTTGATAAATATGAAATGTACTTTTGATTCTTGTAAATGTATTATTTTTGGAGCATGGGATTCATGTTCAAGGTATTTTATTTTATAGGTCAAACATCCATTGAGTGCTTCTAGGGTTTGTCCTAGGTCAAGTGAAAATAGTCATTGTCATGAGTTGAAGACCCCTTCAGGCACATTGTAACTTATAATTTTTTGTTGTTGTTGTTGTTGTTGTTTATTATGTCTTTAAAGGTGTCGAAATACCCTCCAAGATCAAGTCAGGTTGGTAGCTGGAAAGTGAACCTAATTTGAGGAGCCACGTCCACCTTTGTGAAGCCTATATAAAGGAGGAAACTCGACCTCCTTGGAGCACATTCATCTCTCATTCATTCAAGCGAAGGAAGAAGAGGAAGAAGGCAACAAAGAAGGAAGAGAATGAAGAAGACTTGGTTTTGGAATATTTCTCTCTCACACGTGCGAATGAAGGCTAGGGTTTTTGCAACAGATCTAGGGTTTTCCTCTACAAGTTCGATCTTGAAGGAGAGAAGGGAAGAAGGTTAAACAAAGGTCACAAGAAGTCATCCTCAAGCTCCAAAAGTTAGAGAAAGCCAAGCGAAGGTCTGAGGAAGCCCTGGGAGGTTAAAAGAAGCTCACATGTATGACAACAACAACTACTGGAGGGCTGAAAATTTCAGGTCTACAGTGGAGGCCGAAATTCTGCAGCTGGAGGTCGAAGTTGAGCTACTGTGAGAGATTTGACTGGGTTTGACTTGGACAAGGAAAGCACATCATCCAGAAAGGTTGGACTTGGTCTTGGAGGGTATTGGTCTTGGTCTAAAGGTCTTGGAATTTGTAAATTGAAGAATCTATAAGAGAAGATATTTGTGTTCCTCTCAAGTGGAGAGGTTTTGGCCCTGGCTTGCAACCTATATTATGTGTTCTTTTTCTTCTTGTTTTGGTCGCTGTTTGAAGATACACAAACATAATAATAATAAGAGAAGCTAATAAGTAAGATAAGTAAAAAGACATCACAAACAATTATCAAAGAAAGATAAATCACTCTAATCATTGCCCTATAGATTTCTCAACAGGGGTGTGATGTTAAATTCATACATTTTCCATGTTGCATGGTCTTGCATTATTAGGTAAATGCTATATGGCCAACTTGTAAAAGTAGTGGGGCCTTTTGTCCAAAGGTTAGTGCTACAAATTTATCACTATCCTCATTAAATATAGAAGTAGCTCCAACTTAAAGTTGAACGGGTACTTATATCTACTTCCGTGCTGTACCTATAACTATGCCTACATCTTAATGATGAACTCCTTTATAAATGAAAATTGCCATATCCTTCTACTCGTGATTCAAAATATTTTCATCTTTATCATATCTATGTTGGTAACCATACTCACACTAAAACATATGCACGCAATATGAATGTAATGCATGACTTTGTCCTCACGCTCAACATGTAGGTGTCTTATGACTATATTTATTGCCACAAATCCTAATACAAAACAAGTAATAATGAAAATTAGGTTTTTCCTATTGGCAAGGCTTCTACCTCATTGGATTTAATACTACCCCTCATATGGCAAGACAAAGTAAAGAATAACAATATAATAAAATTATATGGTCATCTCCAGATATGTAAATATATACAAAATAATAGGTGGTCAGGGTAGTGCCCATTGGCAAGTCTTTTCCCTTAGCTAGTTGGAATTTAGTACTACACCTCATGTGGTTAGCCCAAGTAAAGAACAACATTAGAATATAACCACATGGTTATCTCCCCATGAGAGGTAAATATAAAAAAAGTAATAGGTAGGTGTTAATTCAACCAACTGGGTGTTTATACCAAATATGGGGTTTGTCTGTTGTTAGAAATATAAATTTCTAATTTGCTGAATGACTGTTAACAATACACCAGATTCCTCCTAAATGTAATATATATTATTAATTGATAAAATTCGAATGATGATTACAAGGTTGAGCCGGTGCTTCTTTAATAAGAGTTCACTGGGCAAGCCTAATCAAAGAGACGTCCTTGGGACTAATGTCTCTTCATGTAACTAATTAATTGTTAATTAATTGATTATAATTAATCATTTACTTATTTAAATAATATTTTAATTAATTTTTATGAATTTAAGTTCATAACATTGCCTTCCCTTTAAGATGCTTTGTCCTCAAAGCATAGGTAGGCCTGGGTGTTGATGCAAGAAACGTTATGATTCCCAAGACGAATCTTCCTCTGGTAACCTTTTCCATTTGATGAGGTATTCCTTGATTGTCTTGGGCTGTAAAACCTTTTCTCGGGTAGCGAGTATATCTTAAGGTTCGAGGACTATTCTTCCTTCTTCACCGACCTTTGGTATTTCTGTTTGTGCTATTTGGTTTTGCCCTAATACTCTTTTGAAACTTGATACGTGAAAGGTATTATGGATTCGACAGTTGTCTGGTAACTTTAATTCATAAGTTACACTAATTGTCTTGATTATTTGATACGACCCATAATATTTAGGTGATAATTTATTTTTCCCTTGTTGTTTTAGCGATAGTTGCTTATAAGGTTGGAGTCTAACAAAGACCCAATCTCCTTCCTCGAACTCTCTTTCAGAGTGGTTTTGGTCAACTTCTTGTTTCATTCTAATATGAGCCATGGTTAGATTTTCTTTTAGTAAGTTGATGATCCTTTGACTTTCTCCTAGGTGGTCTTTCACTGTTCGTACCCTTGAATCAAGAAGTGCAAAGTCTTTCCATCTGGGTGGCTCGTAACCATATAATGCTTGGAAAGGTGTCATCTTAGCTGACGTGTGGTACGTGGTATTATACCACCATTTTGCCAGGTGTAGCCGCCATGCCCATCTGTTTTGTTTATTTGTAACGAAACAACGAAGGTATGTTTCCAAGCATTTATTAACGATTTCGGTTTGCCCATCTGTTTGGGGGTGATAGGCCAAACTCATGTTAAGGGATATTCTTGCTTGGTGGCAGAATTCCTTCCAAAATTTTCCCTTAAACCTTACATCTCTATTGTTGACGATGACATTAGGAAACCTGTGTAGCTTGTAAGTATTTTTACAAAACACATCAATGATTTGTTTAGTTGTGTCTATCTTTTTAATAGCCATAACGTGGGCATATTTAGTGAGCTTGTCGACTACTACAAATATTTTATCCTTTCCGTTAGATGCAGGTAGTCCTTCAATAAAGTCCATCGAAATCTCCTCCCACTCCTGATTTGGAATGTGTAGTGGGTGTAGCAATCCTGGAGTTGGAACATTTTCGCTCTTGTTCCTTTAACAAATATCATATTCTGCAACATATTTTTGAATTTCCTTGCTCATGCCCTTCCAATAGAATGATTGTTGGATGTTGTAGTAAGCCTTATAGAATCCGACATGTACGACTGCAGGTGAATTGTGAGACTCTTTTAGTATTTTCATCTTAAATTTGGATGCAGGTGTGAGGTAAATTCTACCTTTGTACCATAAGATATCATTCTTCCACTTGAGGTTGGTATACTCACTGATATTCTTAATCATGGAGTCACAATCCTCATCCTTGGCATATTTGGTTCGTATTTGGTTCATATTTGGTTGTGTGGTCGTTATCCTTACCTGAGAGCGCATCAACTACGACATTCTCCTTTTCTTTCTTGTGCAATAGTTATAAGTCGAATGTTGACAACTTCTCCATGCACTTCTGTTGTTCTGTTGATAATGTCTTTCAAGAACTGAAGACCGTTGTGGTCGGTTCGGATTGAAAATTTACTCGCAAGCAAATATTAGCGCCACTTCGTTAAAGCGTGTATGATGGTGAGCATCTCCTTTTGGTATGTTGATTTTAAGTCTTCTTGTTTATTAAGCTTCTTGCTCTTGAATGCTATAGGGTGGTTGTCCTGCATTAATATGACTCTGATTCTGAATTTAGAAGCATCACATTCGACTACAATGGTTTGGAGAAGTCAGGGGTCACTAGCACTGGTGTGGTTGACATTACATCCTTTAAATTCTCAAAACACTTGTCTACTTGATCATTCCATTGAAAAGCATTATTCTTTAACAAATTGGTCAGGGGTGCTGTCAGAGGTGCATAATTTTTTATAAATCTTCTGTAATACCCGGTTAAACCTAAAAATCCTCTTAGCTTGGATACGTTCTTGGGTTTGGGCCATTCTTTGGTTGCCTTGATTTTGTTGGGATCCACTTGGATTCCTTGGATATCACATGTCCTAGGTATTCAACTTCCTTTTGCCCAAATGTACACTTTGATAACTTGGCATAAAATTGGTTCTTCTCCAATGCAGACAATACTTCTTCCAGATGCTTGAGATGTTCTTTCCACGTCTTACAGTAGACCAGAATATCATCGAAGAAAACTAATATAAACTTCCGTAGGTAAGAGTGAAAGAGTTCATTCATGGTTGCCTGGAAGGTGGCTGGCGCATTTGTTAATCCAAATGGCATGACCTTGAATTCATAATGCCCTTCATGAGTCCTGAATGGTGTCTTTTCGATGTCTTCTAGCCTTACTCGTATTTGGTAGTAGCCTGATCTTAGATCTAATTTGGGAAAGTATTAAGCTCTTTGTAGTTCATCTAACATTTCATTAATGAATGGAATTAGAACCTTATGTTTAATAGTGATTTTGTTTAAACCTCTATAATCTATACATAATTGGAAGGATCCATCATTCTTCCTGACCAATACTACGGGTGCAACGTATGGACTTCTACTTTTCGTAATGATTCCATGCTTCAGCGGGGCTTGTATTAAGCATTCTATTTCCGTATTGTGGTGATGGTGATAATGATATGGCTTAACATTTATTGGTGTTGAGTTTGGTTTGACTTCGATAATGTGTTCAATTTGCCTCTCAGGGGGTAACTTCATTGGTAGATCTTGAAAACCTTCTCGTATTTCTAAATCAAGGATGAAATTTCTGATGGTTTATGAGTCCCTTCTGTCGATAATAACTCTAGTGGCTGACATTGTGCGACAAATGCTGTTGCCCCCCTGCGAATAAGTTTCTTCATTTGTTGAGCGGAGATGACTTGAGTTGGTGGTGCTTGAAACCTAAACAACTTATATTTCCTTCCATGCTACTTGAATTTAATGAACTGCTTTATGTGATTTGCTGAGTACGTGCCTAGTGTTCGTAACCATTGTACCCCTAAAACAACATCTACTCCTCCTAAGGGAACTGTATAAAAAGTGGATTCCGTTGCGTATTTGCTTAATTGCAATTTAAATTTATGGCACTTGCCTACTCCATCTATACGTTTCCCATTTGCTACCATAAATTTTAAATCTGCTACTAGGTAAGAAAATATGTTCGGTCTTTTCGCAACATTGACATCTACAAAGTAGTGTGTACTCCTTGAGTCTACTAGAACGGTAACATTTTGCTTCTTGATGTGAACTTTAAGCTTCAGTGTCGGTGGTTGTGCTATCCCTGTGATGGCCGCTAAAGGAATTCGTGGCATGTCTTCTTTTGATTTTGGACTAGGGTTTGCATTTTCTTCATTGTCCTCTTCGTCAGAGCTGTCTTCTGAAGATTCTTCTTCTCGTTCGGCTTCGCAGTTGTACAATTTTTGCGTTGCACATTTGTGTCCTGCGTAATACTTGTCTCCGCACTTCCAGCGTTTGCCATCCCTTTTCCTTTCGACACTAGATTGCTGTTTTCCTTCATTTCGCACTGGTGGTGGAACGTACTTGCTAGTGTTCTCTGACGATGGTTTGCCTAACTTCCCCTTGGAATAGTTGTTAGTTCTTTCGTCACTAGCATATGGTGCTTTGTGGAGTTTGTATTTCCACTCGATAATTTTGGTTGTGTCTGGCTTCCTCAATGGTTTTGGGTTTATGCAATTTTAATTCTCCGCGAATATAATCTTTAAGACCACAGTGATGCATTTTTAACAGCACCTCATCTGAGGACCCTCTCTGCGTTATTGCTAATACTTCCCATTCGTGAGTGTATTCACTCACTGATCCCTTTTGTTTCAGGTGAACGAATCTCTCATAGACATCCTCCTCCTCGTCATGAAACCTTTTTAGCAGGGCATTTTTAAAGTTTTGCCAATTGAACGAACCACTGGTACATTTAGTTGACCACCACAAAAACCAATTGTATGCTTCTGCTTCTAAGTAGTTGGACGCAGTCTTGACTCTTTCTTGCTCGCCCAGTGGAGGGTTAGTTAAAAAAATGACGTCCATCTTAATTACCCATACGACAACGCCCTTATAGTTCTTACCATCATACTTAGGTAATTCATTTTTGATTTTAAGATGGTTCCTTTCATAAGATTTAGTATAATATTGGCTTCCTTCGAAGTGAATTTATGGTATTTTCTACTTCTCATGCCTCAAGAACTCATGCTCTAGAGAAGTCTCACATTATGGAGTCTTGGCACTCTGTGTAGCTGAAGGTGGACCAGTTTCTCCGAAATGCCAGCTAATCAAGGTTTTTAAGTAAGAGATATCATTGGCCATCTGGTCCTACTTACTCACTGACTTCTCGACGTTATCTAAGCGTTTATTTAACTTGTTGATGTCTTCTTGATTTTTTTTGATATCATCGTTGTTGTTGGTCGCCATTTTATTTCATTTTTTCCTTGAAGACCCAATTTGTTTTTTGGTTTTTAATATATATATATAATATATATATATATATATATATATATATATATAATTAATTATATTATAGTACTATATCTTATAGCTTATAGTGTTGATAAAAATTTGATTTAAAAAAATGACAATTAAACTGACGCCACAGATCCACTTTGGAGTCACGTCCATTGATCGTGACCCTACCCGTGCCTTCTCGACATTAATACCGTCGCTTATCCGCGACTCTTGCTACATCCCAGATGTGGCCTCCCAGACGTGGCCTCGTGGCTCCTGTTGTTATCCTCCAATATCCCAAGGTTGAGAAGGGAAATCTAAGGAGGTAACCTCAAAACACTTACGGTTCCACAGCTAGCCTTGCTAAACCAGAGAGGGATCTCTCTATGAATTCACAGCCAATGGTGACTGGAATGGGAAAAGATTTTAGGCATATGTTAAACTCAGGTAGGGTTTTGAGTTTTTAGGTTTTGATGCTGGATAAGAGATGAAAACCAGGCAGCTAGGTCAAAGGATCAAAGGGTTACAACATCGAAGATATAGAGGAGCAAGGTAGCAATGCTTTTGTGATGGCTTTAGGGTTTGTCGGTGTAGTGTAGTGTTTGAAAGAGAAAAAGGTCTTAATGAGCATGTGCACCATGAATTCATTAAGTAAGAAGGAAAATTACACAAAATGATATTCCCATCAAAATATAGCTTTATGTAAAGAATTCTACTTATAACCTTTAAGGAAAACCACTGAAGAAATAAGATATGAAAATGAGAGATGTATATAATTCAAATAAAACTAAAACAGAGAAAATACATGATCACAAACTCACTGCACATGAATTTCTAGATAATCGCTGCAAACTGCTCTTTTGATTTCCTGAGTAAAATGTTGAAGTACAAGCTACAAGTGTTCTCACCTCTGATGTCCAACCTTGTGTTTGACTAAAAAATACATTCATATATACCAAGAAACCATTTCCCCACTCTCAGGGGTCAAATCCCTCAATGTAGCATCAATTACATGAAAAACTCAACCAAAACCCTAAACACTAGTGAGGTTCAAACAAACCCTCCATTTAGAAAAACTGATACGTTTGACCTCAAATTAAATTTTAAGAGCATTAATCTAAGTCAAAATTATTCTACCAAAGCCTATTTACCCAAATGACATCATTAAGACATCAAAATAGCAAAATTACATCATTAGGTTGAAATTTGCTGAAAAATGCTAAAGAAAAGCTCTCACAGGGATATGCATAGCGCCTGGCTTGCATGAGGATTTTGAAGGCCTTCCTATGCTCCAAATTCCGAGCTTGATAGCTCATTGGAGAGCTCTGGATCTCTAGTTGTCATTAGACTCATCAAGAAAGTGATTTGGATACTCCAGTAGGGAGAAAAATTGATTTTCCCAAGACTACTTCGATATGCGTAGCGCCTGTTTCAAAACAGTGGCAGAAAGTGACTTTTTGACCCCTTTTTTGACATTTTTTCTTAATCTGTCTACTGAAAAGTCTGCAAAATTGGATAGATGATATGCTTAGTCCATTATCTATCCAATGGTGGTGAGTTTTTGGTAAAAATAGCCATGAGGAAAAAGCGTAGCGCCAAGGTGCTGTGCTTATAGCAGTGTGTCAAAATTTCTTGGTTTTCTACAAAAATAAGGCTCAAAGATGGAGCGATATCTCTCTAACCATAAGGATTTTTGTAAAACTGAGAGAGGTTTTTGTAGATAAGGATGTTTTGAAGAAAAAACTCTATAATTTTTTGGAAATTCAGTTTCATTTGCTCGAAATCCGTGCCACAAAATCATGACTAAAACAGGGAATTAACTTGAAATTTTTTGATTTTCTGACATATGCCTCAAAGAAAGTTGCATATCTCCCAATCTATGATACCTGTGTCAAAACTGAGGGAGGTTTTTGTTCCTTGGTCTATGATTGACAAAAACCTCTTTCACTTTCGTCAAGTTCATCTCCATTTGGCCAGAAGCATACTTTGAAGAAAAACCGTCTTTGTGCTGCAAATGACCTCTTGATGAGTTTGTGAGGGATTGATCTCTTTGATGTTAGATGGCTCAAATGTTGAGACATTTCCTCCATTATTGTACTTCATGTTGTCAGTGAGTGTGGTCTCTGCTTCCAAGGTGAAACCCTAACTCACTAGGAGGAAGAATTAGGGTTTAGTTTTGGGAAAACAAGGGATTTGAGACAGTGTTGTAGATGGAGGGGAATGAAGGGGTTAGGGGATTTCTAAATTCTTGGGGAAATTTTGGGGAGTAGGTATAGGTGTTAGGGAGTGTAAGGAAATGGAATTCCTAGGAACGAGTGAGGGGAAGGGTTAGGAAAGTGCAAAACACATCCCTAGCCTAGGAAAGTGTCAAAAGTATAGCAATAGGCTAGGGTTTGTGGGAAAGTGAGTGTTAAAATTGGCAACCAGGGAAAAACTTCATGTGGGTCATCTTATTGATGGCTGATAATATTTTTATTAGATTCCTCTCGTCGAGAGGTGTAGGATTGATATAAAGATCATCCGATTCTGATAAGTATTCATGGAGATAGTGAATTTATTTTGATTATGGATTATTATCAAGCCGACCTACAACTCATGTAGGCTCAGAAGCCAACAATCGCATCTATTCACCCACCAACGTTGTGTATAAATATAAGAGGAATTTTCCTCATTTGGACTCACTCATCTCATCACATCTCTCTCTCTCTACTGCGCAGATATGGGTCTCTTCTCTACTGCACTGAAATGGGTCTCTCTCTCTCACACATGTGAAACCGGAAGTTGCTGAATTTGAAGCTGCAACTGCAGAAGTAAATATTGACTTGCGAGGCCTAGAAGATCTCCTCTTTGGAACTGCACTGTAGGTTCATCTGAACCTCTCAAATCCGCAACTTTTGGTGGTGGAATGAAGTCAATCCGATGAACGGTTTGCAAGATATCGACTGCCCTAGTTTGAAGCCGGAAACTGCTGAAACTGAAGTTGCAATTGCAGAAGTAAAGATTGACTTTTGAGGCCTAGAAGATCTCCTCATCTAAACTACGCTGTAGGCTCATCTGAACCTCCTCTGAAAGCCGCAACTTTTGGTGGTGGAATGAAGTCAATCCGATGAACGGTTTGTGAGATATCGTCTGACCTAGTTTGATGACGAAGCCGCTAATGTTGATGCTGCTGATCTAGGGTTTGCTACTGCTGATATGAATCAGATTTATTGTACTGTTTCTCTCTGTTGAATTATTGAAGATAAAAGAAGATTTGATCAAAGGGTTTCCCCACACATTGTGGGGTTTGTCTCTGGCTAGCCGCCACATCTTGTGTCTCTTGTCTTGGCTTGTTTTCTGTCGATCGTTTAATGTTCTATTTGCACTTTACTTTATGTACATATGATTGCTAAT
>APFE031591281.1:2706-15152 GCA_000404065.3 Pinus taeda
TAAAAAACAAACAGAACTAGATGCACTCAATTCATGTATACAGAAAAAAACACTGGCATGCTACCAAGCAGTTATTGTTAAATATATTTCTACAAATATATAATATTGAATAAACTACAAAAATAAAAATAAAAATCGTTGAATGTAATTTTTTTATACTTGGTCTAAGTAATAGATGAATGACCTTTTTGATGATATTTTTTCTAGTAATTTTAACAAAAAAACATGCATAAATTTTTAAAAATTTAAATTTAAGTTGTTTAATTTGTAGAATTCGAGTGCCTTAAGAGTTTTTAGGATCACTGAATTGATTCATTTATGTATCAAAATGTATTTAAACAACAACAATAAAACATAATAAGATTCTAGCGAAAAGCATATTTTATCTATAAGTTAGACTTCCACTTTTAAAAATAAATAAAATAAAATATCAAAAAAATATATTAATTCAAATACACTTAAACCTCAGGAACCATTAAGAAAACTATCACCAAATTCCCAATTTCCATGGTAATTTGTGAAAACCTTTTAACTAAACAAAACTATACAAAAAATTAATTTTAATTTATTGAATATAATTTTTTAACACTTAGTTTAACTAATAGATGAAATGAATTTTTTTATGGTATGTTTTTGGTTAATTTTAACCAAAATTTATCAAAGACTTTTAAAAACTTAAGTTGTTTAATTTGTAGAATCCCATTGTCTTAAAAGTTTTTAAGGGTACTTAAATCATTTATACATTCAAAAATATATTTTAAACAATCAAAAATTACAATCTTACTTGAAAATATATCATCACATTCAAATGAAAAAGATTCATTTTATTTATAAAACACATTACACTATTAAAAAAAAATTACACTTCGACCTTTGAATATATTATGAATATATTAAAAAACCATCGCCAAATTCGGGATTACTATCGTAATTGTGAAACATTTTAAATAAACAACGGAAATGTGCTCCACATTCATTAAAAAAAAGCATATATATTCAAAGTTTTTAAATTAGGAAATTTGTTTAAATGGGTAGTGATGTGAAATAGTGTAATTTACTTTTTATTTTTAAGAGGAAAAGAATAAATTGAGTTTTATTATTGGAGTAAAAAGTTTAGTTTATATTGGTATGTATGTTCTATAAATGTGTTTAATATAGAGAAGAAATATTAATAGTTCAAAAAAATCCAAAAAGAGAAAAGGCTTATATACAATAGAGACATATATCTATTATGGACAGTAATTTGCAAAATATAACTGAGAAACATAGTTATGTCCATAATCAGAATTAGACAACATAAACAAAAAGTTGTCAAAAAGATAAAATGTGCACCCATTATGAGAGTGTTATACGACCATTTTCCAAAATATTCCCTTGAGAGAGTTTAGTGTAAAATATGTATCTAGCTGCATCCTTTAGGCCCATTTTCTATAATGAGTTAGCAACCAATTTGAATTCGCGAAAAACGTGTTGTACATGGAAATCTTGGAATGTATGAATGAAAGCAAGGGCGTGTTCCTTCTAGTTTCGAAGCAGGGGCGGATCAAAGTGTGATGTGCCAGAAATGCTCTCAATGATGGTTTTAGAATCACCATATATATGGATATGGTGTACCTATTTACGAGTAGTGAACCAGAAAAGACCCCATATATTTTTCAATTTTTGTTTTTATAATGTTTTGGTTACATTGTCTAAAATTTAATAGGGGATTGGTTAAAATTCATGTTTAAGTTGTATAATCAAGTGTTTTATGAATGCTAAATTTATTTATGCATTTAAAAAAAAAAAAAAGAATGAGCTAAAAATTGTAGCTTTAGAATTTGGTGAAAAGATTAAAATGTAAAAGAATTAAACTGCACTATACAAAATATGGTAAACCACAATGAAATAAAATACATTATTTAAAAATTTATCTCAAATTTGGAAAATAGGATTAAAATATGAAGGTTTAAACAATGACTTATGGCATTATTTAATAATAATATTAATAATAATGACCTAATTTTAAGGTCATGACCAAGCCAAACATCAAATTTGTGTATGAGACACCTTTGTTCGTGGGACAAGGGAGCCACCTCTTGACTACTAAAATCTACAAAGATGTACATACTTAACTCCCATACAGATTTGAACCCATGACCTCATAGGAGGAAACACATGCTATTAACCATTAGGTCCACTCAAACTATACTATAATCTAATATTAAGGTCATGACCAAGCCAAACACCAATTTTATTAACCACGGTGGATCGGTAACTCATGGAAGTGATATGGGCTAGGCCTAGGATCAAACCTTCGGGTTGTCACAATACCACCATGAGTATATCTGATCTGCCAAACACCAAATTGTTGTATGAGACCTCTTTGTTTATGGGATAAAGGAACCACCTTCACTTATCAATTTGACTACTAAAGTCTACAAAGTTGTAATACTCTACTACTCTCTAGATTTGAGTCTATTACCTTTTATGAGTAATCACATACTCTTAACTATTAAACCTACTAAAATTATACATTATATTCAAAATTCAAATAAAATAAATAAATAAACAATACAAAATCATTGGAAAAAATACAACAAATTTATAATGTTTATTTTTCTTTCATCGTAGTAATGATAACAATGATAAATATAGTAACTCCATGAAGTTTAGATGAGTTGTTTGCAAGGGGTTTAGTTCCCACTAGGGTACAAGTTCAAACCTTATGGGGAGGGGTTCAGGATGGAAGTCACTTTGGGGGAATTAAAACTTCCCAAAAAGCCTCCAAGCTCGATCATATCATAGTAATATTGATTAAAACAATGATAAATATAGTAATTGTTACTAAAATAGTCTTTAAACAATATCGAGCAATATATATGTTGAGAACATTCATAAGAACAATCTAGATTATAACGCAAATCTTCCTATAGAGCTATATTTGCCTTCTCCACAATATATGTACTCGTGAATTTTCTAGACATTTGAGCTTCCTTCCTATTAAGGCAAAGTTATAACGCTTTGTAAATGGAAATAAAGTCCATGGCAAGAGGAAGGGAGACCATGGATTTTAAAAAGATTGTTTTTCTAATGAAAACAAAATTGGAAACGAAGAGAAAATGAATAAAAAACACAATAGCAAATAATTTAAAAATGGTAAAATAATTTATTTTATTAAGCGATGGAATTTAAGAGTCTCCATCTTTATAAACAATGAGGTTGTTTTATTAATCAATTCAATTTCACATCAAGGAGTGGGATGATTCATTATTGTATGATGAAGATGTGGGATGTTTTAGAAAAATAAATTTACAGTAATGAAATTTTATAATTTTTTTAATATAGATATATTTTTGACGGTTTTATAATCCAACGCTTTATCTTAAAGTCTTATAATCTAATTTTTGTATCCTAAAACTTTTAATGATACTGGAACCAATATTTCTAAATAATCTAAGTATATTTACTTTATATATGGTCTTATTTAAAATTAGGACTGTATGTGATATTAGGTTTTAAAATTCAATGTTATCAAATGATTTAGGATTATAGTTAGGAATGCAGTCTTTTTTATAGTACTAGAGGTTATTTTGGGGTTTTTAAATAAATAATTGATGAAACTTTAACTAGAGAAATTATAAGTATTTTTTTAATAGCTCTTAGAAGATTAGTTAATGATGATTATACTAAAGATATTGATTAACCTCATTTGTCTACAATGGACTTTGAGTTACCTCATTGCGTACAAAAGTGTGGAAAGGTACAAAAATATGGTAAGTGGAAAGTATGAAAGTATGCAGGAATAAATAACATGCATGGAAATAATCCACCTTGAATAAAATAAAGATGTACCTATCTTTTTCTCGTACTAGGAGAATCGATAGATCTCCTACTTGTCACTAAGGAGGTCTAGAGTTGAATTGGAAAAAATGTCCCTATACTTTTTAGTCTAATGCAATCACTTGCAAACCACACTAAATAGGTTAATCAATTTTTAAATATAGATAAAACTTGATTTTATTAAAAAAAAATGCAATCCAATATTAAAAGTCCACGGTTCAACCTATCCAATATTAATTAAAAAAAGACCCTTTCTAGTACTAGACATGGTTTAATATAACCCAATAAACTAAAAAATTACTGATCTTACTAACTTAGATTCAAATCCTCATTTAAAAAAACATGTCCCCTCATTTGAAAATCCATTTCACATTTGCAACTTCATAAACTTAAACTAAAACTAATAAAATTATATACCCTTTTTCCTTCAAAAAATACAAAGCAGGTTGACGCGTTTAAAGTATTTTCTAAGCACCCAAATTTATGATGAAATCTGACCTGACTATGGATGCCAAGTTTCTTTCTTTTATAATCATCAACTTTAAAGATTGTTGAATAAATTGTGTTAAATAATTGTTTTATGAATAAAATATGTGAGGAGAGCACCAATCAAGTCACGAGTTTAGTTATTCTTCGATGTGAAAACACCAAATTTATAACCCATATTAAATTAATAAATAAAGATTAAGATGTCCATTGGGCCCAACATTATAATGGACAAATCAAGAAATGGCGAAATATTGATGTTGACCTGAGGTTTTCATTTTTCACACATTCCTTCCTCGAATAACAATCCTTGTTTCCATCACCAATCATCAAGTCAATTCAAATCTGTATTGCAATTTCTTTATGAAAATTAATAATGAAAGTAACATGAAAATTAATAATAATGAAAGTAACGAGAAATTATAACGAAGAAGGTAGAGATTACATTCTCAATTGTAATTTGGATTTCTTTTACTTGTATTATATTTTGGGTATTATTAAATTTTAAGATATTGAAATTTTTTAACGCTTATTTAATATTTTGGAAAAATATGAGGAAGTTATAGGTATATGTTTGCATTTGTGTAGTGATAAATTTTAGTAAAGATTTTTAAGATAAAGTGTTTTACAAATTTAACACACTTAAGTTTTAGATTGTGAGAATATGACATTTTGTTGTCAAATATGTTATTTACTAGGACATCTATATGTTATTTGTATACATGTTTGTGTTGATTCTTCGAGGAAATAAGGGACTAAATCAAAATAAAATAGTCGGTATTGTTCAAATAATGATGTTGTGAGAATGTGGATTGACAATAACAAATGCTAACAAGGAGAATCCACTCCTCATTTGGGAGTTGATGTAGAGGACATGGTTCCCAAGCTTTCATTATCAAAGGAATTAATTGTTAGCAAAGACTATCTAGGTGGAACAAAGAGACTTCATAAAATTGATTCATTTTATTTAGATAAGGAATTAGTTGATTCTTTCTTAATTCTAATATCTCACCTTTTAACTTATAGTTAGTTATTATAGACCACTCTCTCATAAGTGATAAGAGGTTTCAAACAAATTAAAAAAGAAAAAGAAAAAAGGAGAAGAATTAATAATTAATTTTTAAAGAGTAAGAAATGACAAATACATTTTATATATGTATCTTTTAATGTTATTTAATGTATATTTGTTATTTTCCCCCGATTGGGGTGAGCAAGTGAATGGTTTCATGTTAAATGTCATGGGGCGAATAGGCCCACGTCACCCAAAAAGGAGAAGAATTAATAATGTTTTTTAAAGAGTAAGAAATGACAAATACATTTTATATATGCATTTTTTAATGATATTTAAATGTATATTTGTTCTTTTCCCCCAATTGGGGTAAGCAAGTGAATGGTTTCATGTTACATGCCATTGGGGGGTGGGACAATAAGCCCATCGTTGTCAACCCACTCAACAGAGAGGGGAGGCATGACCATGCTACCATTCACTTGTCCCTAACTTGATCTCATCATGGATTCGATGGTACTCCACACATCTCATTCATTGTGCATCATGAAAGGTGTTTCAAAGGAACTGAAAATGCATGTGATTTTCATTATGTTCAATGAGGAGGACATATTTTCCATTTTTGTTTTCACTATGGCAACTTGCAACCCTTCAATTCACCTTACTATTTTCATCTCTAGTTTCTATCTTTCCATTGGGAGCAGGACCACATCCCCCTTACCTAGCCTCCCCCGTGAACTTCAATTTGTGGCATGTTTATGCTTGCAAGGAAGTGGTGGTGGCTATAGAATCGACATTGTCTGCAATGTGAGAACCAGGGGTGGTGGGTGCTTATTATTGGGTTGGCTAGCCAGTTTTGGAGTGGCTCAGTTCGCAAATTAGTTTGGCCCTTACCTTCCAATGCCCACTTGTTACTTTGCACTTAGATTCAAGTACTCTATTCCACTATTTCAATTTGTGCTCAATGTCGCCTCCTATGATTATTTCTTTGGCCTTATATTTGCTTTACTCAGCTAATGTTGTCTTGGAGGTTCTTGGGCCCATCTTCTCGTTTTGTTGCTTTGGTGTTCAAGGCTTCCTCTCATTCCTATCATACCATCTAGAACCCTAATCTAGCCAGCTCGTCTTGTCTCTTTATTACCACTTTGACTCACACCCTCTCGATTCCTCCCACCTTTCACCCTTGCATTATTGATTCGACACTAATTGCCTTTCCCGAGTGGCACCTTTGAACTCCTTCCAACATCACTCCTTCCCTTGTTTTGATAGACATGTCATAACAATGAGCAAGGTCGTAAAGGATCCCTTAGCAAATTTTAGGGAAATGTGAGAGGTTCTCAGTGTGCCCATTCTACTACCCATCGATATCACTCTCATGCACCATACCACATTTAGTTAGAACTTAACCATTCATCAACAAAAGCCACGGTCAACTAAGATGAATTTTCATATGCAAACATTTTAACTTAAGTTGTTGCATGGGAGCTTCACTCAATGAACCTCTGGCATATCATGTGCGTTCATGGAATACTATACAATACCCCTAATTTAACTACATATTGGAAAATACCTCTAAAAATCGCAATATTTAAACCCCTACCAATATGAACACAATACATATTTCCAATTAAAAAACCCCCTTGCTTTCACTAAATATTATAGGTATCCATTTTTTATACCCCTTTATATTTTTTCATTAACTTTGAGCTCCATTTTTTATACCTTCCAATATAAAAACCCTTTACTCCCTATTATATGCTTAATATATTATGTCATTTTTTCCTCAATATATATCCCCCAATATGAATGCACATGGTATGGTATTGATCCCCCTAATGAATCCCCTATGAGTTGTTTAGTGTGTTTTTGAACCTGATCACACCCATGGGAGACATAATCGATATCTTTGTACCATTGAGTTATACTATCATATCAATGTTATCTTGGGGAAAGTCCCACTATAGAGAAATGAAGCCAAGAAAGAAATCTCTCTTCAATCAGATGATATACATGAAGAACATTATGGTCTGTCTCTCGAGCATCGTGACATAACCCTTCAACTTGTTCGAATTGAAGCTATGCTTTCTAGAGGCAAAGGCCCAACATCCCCTATTACTCCATTGACTCTAATTGATGTTTCCACCTTTACTTAAGCATCATGATGGCTCACAATTTTGATCACAGTGGCTCTCTTTTCAACTCTTTTATGTTTCCTGTCTCTATGGTTTATGGGAAACATCACAAAAAAAATTTTAGGTCTAAATCTATGTATTACTTTATTAAATTAGAGGCTAATAACATGCTTTAGATGCGTCTTAGTTACTGTGAGTATTATGTGATTTTTGGACAAAAACACCATTTTTTCTGCCATTAGTATAATGTCCCTAATGGTAGTCATATAGTCATATATGATGTAGCTATATATATATATTTGAAAATTATATTTTTCCCCAAGGAAAAATCTTAATTTTATTAATGAAAACAAAATTACATGTTGTAGATGCTTGAAAGCATTTCATCATTTAGTTAAAGACTGATGATCATAAGTTCTACAAAATAATCAACTAAACAGATGAAGGGAGAAGGTTAAACTTTTCTCGATTTCATTTTTTCAACCTTTCACCATTCTCCTTAAGATGGCGAGAAGGAGACAATAACTAGCTGATTTTCTTATTTTATTCTTGAAATTTCTTTATCTGAATCAGAATTGTTTGATGCATGAAGACGCTTGTATTCACTAGAATGCTTTGCTTTTGGAATCCTTGCTAGATGTGTTGCAGTGACCTGTAAATCAGTTGGTTCTTGTGATACTCCCCCCTTTCCTTTTTTTCTTGCAATTTCTGATTTTCCACATTGGGAATGGGAGCTTTTTCTGCTTCGTCCTCTTCCTCATCTAGCTCATTTGGGGAAAATTGCAATCCTTTGGGTTGCTTTCTTGGTTTCTTCTTCCTTCATGATTCTTTCTTGGATTCAGGTGATGCAGGAGCATCCAGCTCACCGTAATTGGGCAGAAAGAATTCCAACCAGGTTCAAAAGCTAGTGACCGATTGCACTGTTAAATTCTTACGGAAATAATTTTTCTTTTAGTTTATTTTACAAAGTCAGTGAATTTAAACATCTCTTTTTATTTTCAGTTAGGATTACTGTAGCTGAATTGTTAGTTAGGGAATAGTCCATTTAATTAGGGAAATAAGAGCCAACTGTTCCTACAAGTCTTGGAATGCCAAATGATTATAGTTATTAACAAAAGTAGGAATTTTGTAACCATATTCTGTATTAGTTGGATTAACTGTAAACATCAACTAAAAACAGAGAGCTATAAAGACAAATCAAATGTAACAGAGAGGGGTTCAGTTCAGTTGAGTAGAGTTGGGTTAATTAAGAAGACAAAGAATAGAAATAGTCAGAGCATTCAAACAGAAAGCCATTGTCCATCTGTACCATTTGTATAAATGATTGCTTAAGTGAATTTACGTTCTTTACTATCTGTTAAATTAGTGTACAAATAATATTCATCAATTTGTTATTGCAACTATTCAAACATGAGTCGCAGTCAAATATTAAGCAAGCAGACGAAGTCACAATGATTCACAGTTACAATAACCGACAGCCATAGATTAATTTCGCACGCGGTTGAACAAGAATTCCAGTATACAACATTCAGGCAACGAAGGCAAGGGATTTGCATATGAACATCCACAATTTTTTCTGGCGTTCGAAGACATAAAGAACAACCAACAATCTAGAATCCAAATGCGCAGAGGTAACTAAAACTATACATTCTCTTTTATATTCAAAATTTTCATTTAAACCATTGAAGGACTGCAATTATAGTAACCATTGGTAGAGCCAAACAAACATTACGGAAGGAAAAGTCCACCAATATATAAACAGAGCAGAGTACGACTTATAGTCGGAAAAGCTTGTGAATTAGAAAACCCAGAACCAGGGTTTGATAAAAAACAACCAACTAGTGTTTCCCAACTCTTATATACTTAATACAGGAGCAACGAAAACACAAATACAGTCGAATAAACGCATACAGTGACCAAGGACCTAGACCAGAAGGTGGGTCTTTAACAACAATTGAGACTGCATCCAAACATTGGGGTTTCAGGCCTACCCAGAAAGAGAAACGACCGAACAAAATAAGCGTTGGAAGATACGCCGCCCAGGTCACCAACAGAGACCTGCAAAGACACAAATTCATGTGCATTAGAACGGACAGTATGGAGAAAATTCAAGGGAAATGTGAATACTTGTAGGAAGATAAAAACCCAAAGAAATTTACCTGGAAAGCGCAGCCGAATACAATTGTATGACAACCTGAAGAGACCGAGAGACTGTCGACCAAAGGAATGAATTGGGTTAGTTCTAGAACGAAAAGGCAAGCCATATTGAAGCAGGGACAAGAGTATCTACCTTTTCCAACCAGGAGATGCGTGCCCGAAAAGTCCTGTGCTTACAAGCCAATACAGTGCCGCAGTGTGAGAAAGCCAAACAACCACAAGCAAACAATACCCAAACAAGATTCGAACCAGAGACAACAAGGAACCAAAAGAAACACAGCAAAATACAGTGACTTCTATCGACGGTTACCAAGGAACCCGACCAAGAACCGTAATATATATACAGATAGCAGATATAATAACCATAACCAGAGTTTAGCAATATACTCAGGAACCCACACATGCAAGGGAGAGAAGAATAACGAAACCACTTACCGAAGTCAAGCCACGGAACCAGGCCGAGTGGCCTTCACAGCCAAAAACCGTTGCCATTAAACGTGTAAAAAGATTGACCAGAGGAGGATTCGAGTTTTTAGATAGCACTAGGAGCCGAACATACCAACAGCACAAAGCACACAGTATTCTATCACAGAGACCAACAAACCCTTGGCTCGAGCAGAATACCTCAGAGCAAAAACCAACGAAGAACAATCGAGAAAATGCCATGAAGAATTAGGGTTAAGGCGCGTAAGGTGGACGGGAATCATTTTGAGGCAGAGTACAGACATTTACTCCCTGCATTCAATTCTCCAGCTACCAACTTCACGAAATCCCGCGGACAAAGATTTTTGTTCGCCACGTAAACCTTCCCAACCACATATAAAAGTGCAAAGTGTGTGCCAAGTGGGCTGGGTCCCATCAGAGTGGTATCAGAGTAGATTAAGTTGAAGAGATTTGAAAAAAAATGGATGTAGGTAGACGAGGACGAGGCTAAGGTGCTCGTAGAATGGCAGATGAGGCATTACGAGAAGAACTCAGAGTTCTTACTGCTCGGTTGGAAGCAGTAGAGGCAGGCAGGAGAAGAGATCCAGAAATGGGTGATGTGAGTGAAGAAGAAGTGGAAGTGGAAGCAGAGGGGCCTGAAGGCGAATCAGCAGAAGTGAAATTACTGAAGTCTGTCTTATTGTCAAACAGCAGACCAAAACCAGAACTCCCGACTTACGATGGTAGTTTGTCTATTAATGTTGTGTTGGATTGGATTAGTGAGATGGACAAGTATTTTGAATGTGAGGAAGTTAGTGAAGACCGTAGAGTCAAGTTTGCAGCAACAAAGCTGAAAGGACACGCAGCTCTGTGGTGGGACGGTGTCCAGAATGAGAGAAAGAGGTTGAACAAAACACCGATTAAAACTTGGACAAGGATGGTAGCTAAATTGAAGGGCAGATTTCTGCCAAGGGATTATCAAACGCGTTACATAGACAGGTACAGAACTTGAGACAGAGGGGACTGACTGTGAAAGAGTATACAGAGGAATTTTATCGAGTGAATTTGCGAGCCGGATACACAGAGGATACGACAGAAAGGACAGCCAGATATGCTAATGGACTGAGGATGGATATTTTGGATGAAATAAGCATTTTGTCTCCAAATAATACTGAGGAGGCATACCAAAGCGCAATTAAAGCAGAGGAGAAAATTAACCGAAGACAGAATGCCCGGAGAGGACGAGGGTCTACCAGAGGAAGAGGCCAGTCCTATGGCAAGGGCCGGACTGCCAGCAATAGCGAGGAAGCCAGCAGTTCAAGGACTTCGGGAACAGCAGAAAAAGGAGACGGAACGAGAGGTGGCAGATCATTCCAACGCGGCAGAGGAAATGGTCGTGGAAGGGGAATTGGTTATCAATGCTATAGATGCCACAAGTGGGGGCACCGCTCGTTTGAGTGCCCAGAAACAGATTCAACTGGACAGCGAGGCGCATATGTGGCGCAACCAGAGGAAGCATCAGCACCCCCTCAAGAGGCAGAAAATGCCCCAGAAACGAGAGAAGCTTTAGTGCTGCATAAGGTGTTACTGAAACCAGTTGATGAGAGTGTCGAACAGACGCAGCGGAAAGCTCTGTTCAGGACAATTTGCAAATCGCAGGGTAAGTGCTGTAAGATGATAATCAACAGTGGAAGTACGGACAATTTGGTGTCCACATAAATGGTGGAGAAGTTGGGACTGAAGCATTTAAAACACCCCAGTCCGTATCGAGTTTCATGGCTACAAAAGGGGCACCAGTTACTGGTGGACGAACAGAGTGAGGTTGAATTTCAAATAAGACGATATAAGGATAAAATCATTTGCGACATTATGCCGATGGAAGTATGTCACATCTTATTGGGCAGACCTTGGAAATATGATAGAAAGGTGACACACGATGGAGTGATGAACTGTTATAAGTTCGAAAAATATGGGATCAGGCATACCCTTGTGCCTATCAGAGAAGAGAAGGAAACAACTGAAGTAAATGAAACCAAGGCATTGCTAATGAGCGGAAAACAGTTTTTAAAGCGGGTTGAGAACAATGAAATAAGTTATGCTGTAGTCAAGAAGACAAGGACAGTCCTCTTGCATACAGAAATAACAGATTTACCTATAGAAATACAGCAGATGTTGGAAGAATTTACAGATATAGTATTGGACGACTTGCCAGACAAGTTACCTCCCAAGCGGAGTATCAGTCACCATATTGACTTCATACCTGGAGCCAGCTTACCAAATAAGGCAGCCTATCGAATGAGCCCCAAGGATAATGAAGAAATCAGGAAACAGGTGCAGGAACTATTGGACAAAGGTTTAATCAGAGAAAGTTTGAGCCCATGTGCTGTACCAACAGTCCTCGCCCCCAAAAAGGGAGGAGA